>SKCR01045180.1:0-80633 GCA_019454045.1 Zanthoxylum bungeanum | reverse complement strand
CAAATCGACATAACCGATCAATGTGAGTATTCCGCTACCTCCGTTGATGTATTCACGCATTATTTCATGTCTTGATTTGATCTTGGGACCTTAGAATAAACCAATATATGGGACGAAGGTATCAAATACAAATTATGTTGAGACACTGATGTACTTATATCATCGGAAAGCTGAGATCGAGATCTATAACTTTCGCGTTGAACATTTTTCCAAATTCGGACCAGAAACGAGTCAAAAAACAGATCAAAAATTTGGATGAATAGTTCCCGGGGGTCATTCTAGAGAAATCTCAAAACTTCTAAAAAATTCCACACTTTTCTCTATCTTTGAAAATTTCAAAGAAGCCCAAGTATAAAAAGGGGTTACTATTGACAATTCACAAAATTAGAAACAAGATGAAGAATAAGAAAATGTAGAAGGAAGATGAGGGAAAAGAAGAAAAGAAGAAGGAAATAAGAGAAGGAAAAGAGAGAAAATGAGAGAAAGTGAAGCATGGAAGATCCATGGTCAACCATGAAAGACTTGGAGGATGGACAAAATCAAGAAAGAAGAGGTAAGACCAATTTAACCCAAATTGTTTCTTTTGAGTTTTTGAGCTTGATGAGTATAGTAAATGATTGACTTGAAAGTGAAGAGATGAATGATTGATTGTGTTGTGTTAAGAAGAATGGTGATTGAAGAGAATCCCCCAATGTTAAGTTAGAAATTTAGATTAAGAATGGATATGAACTAGCATTGAGAATTATGTTGATTGTATTTTGAATAATTGGTGATGTTTTGATTGGTTTTTGAGGCTATCTCCTTGTGTGTATTTGTTAGTGTTCCTAGAACATGCCAAGGATCTAATAAGCAAGAAAAGGTGTTCATAAAATCATTATAAGTTGCGGAATACTTACATTGAATGGATTTGAGCTTTTAAAATTTTGAGAAGAATAAGATCTCCAAGATCTTTCCTTTGTTGATTCCAAGCTTTGAGTTGGTTTCCAAGTTCCTTCCTTTGATGATTCCAAGCTTTGAGTTGTTTGAATGAAGATCTCCAAGATCCTTCCTTTGATGATTCCAAGCTTTAAGTTGGTTTCCCTATCACCTTAGTTGATTCCATGAAGTGCTAGCTTTGTTGATTTTGCAACAAAATCAAAGAGAGGAGAAGCTCAAGTTCACGCCCCAAAGAAGAGTATTCTAGGGTTTCCATTTTGTTCCAAGTATGTTTTGTGTGATGCATACACAAATGAGAGAGAGAGAAGGCTTTTGGTAAAACCCCTTTTACCCTTTTCACCTAAACAAGGTGGTTGGGTAAATGGTTTTGCCAAAACCATTCCAAGGTGGTTGGAAAGTTGATGGTATGGCATAAAAGCCAACCACTCTCCCAACTACCACATTTAAAGTGGACCCCACATTTGAATTCAAAATTCAAATGTCTCTACGAACATTTACCGCGGCTCGGATCCGTTTAATCCGATTAAACGAATTCTCATTGCTAAATAATTAAATCTAGTTTAATTAAATAACGATGCCTCGCAAATATATTACGAATGTCGTCTACGAATTAATTTAAATTAATTTGTTCGTTCATATTAAAGTCCGACTTTAATTTCGTAATGAAATCCAATTCATATTAATATATCTGATATATTAATTTTAGCCCATACGAATAAATTAAATAGAAAAATCAAATTTAACTATTAAATTTATTCTACCGATTAATTCCAAATTAATCGCGTTCTCTCTCTTCCGAACACATTTAATCCCAAATTAAATAATACCTCAATTAATCCTAGATTTATTTTCTCTCTCTTAATTAATCCCAGATTAATTCTAATTTAAATCAACTGTCATCGGTGAATCTTTGGGAAGCGACCCAAGAGATCCCTGGATATGTTGGCAGTAAATACGGTCATCGGATTATCCGAATACGTGTGTACCTCGTACCATGTGCTTACCGATTTACAAGACATGGTTGGCTTCTAGCAAAGCACCGTGCCTCCCCAATTCTCCAGAAATATTCTTACTGGAATTTATAATATATGTCTGGCGTAGTATACGTAGTATTGCGTATTGCGATCCAGTATCGAATGTCACGTCCTAGGCCTGGGGCTGGAATCGTGTCTGCCCCGTACGAAGCACATGTCGGATGTCTGGTAACTAGTCTCTATAATCAGATATGCATGACCTAGTCATAATATCCCGATGACTGCAGTACTTAAGAGTACTAGTATCGTATCCTACGTGACATCATCTCCACTATGACTATAGTGATACTTCCGTCTTGACATCACACCCAACACACTACGATTCTCAATATACCCAGTAGAGGCGTACACAGAACCTGTTAAAGCCCTGGACGACCAAAACTAAAGCATACCGATTGTCGCAAGTATTAGCGATGCAAGTCTCAGGTTAAGACCAAATACACCTACCTTGATTTCGGACTTCCATAGACACATAGTCAAACTACCAATGGAATTCTGAGGGGTCTATCCAGAGCGAAGCTGTTTTCCGTACCATCGGTAAAACACAACCTCCTATCACACTTGCATGAGTATCCTATACCCAAATATATGAGAACTATGCCGTTATGATCTCACATAACGTGCATAAGTATAATACTAGTCTATTTCGCATTATCGATGTCCAATCTCGATAATACTACGACTTGGGATATTTAATGATTAATCTTTCGAGGACTGATATTGTCTCATATCATCTCAATCCAGGAACTAATCATAGGGACCTCCTATCATTTATACATATAGGTGATCTAATCACAAATGATAAGAGTGCAATCTCCTTGTCACATAGTTAATTTGTACAACAACACCATGATCTGTACAAATAGTGACGCTATGGGTCATAACTGTCCAACAATCTCTCACTTGGCCTATAGCCAGTCACTCGAGTGTCTTACACTCGAACTATGTATGGTTCGCTCAAACTGCTGAGGAAAGATTTTCGTCAGCGGATTTGTATGATTATCGTCTGATGCAATTTATTCGATCATCACATCGCCAGGATGTATGATCCGGACGAATCAGATGAATAGTCGAAGTATATATCTGGATCGTTGATGAGACCATTAATTCTTTAGCTTGTGCTGACGCCTAGCTCAGCTGCTAACAGAACTATATCTAATCTAATTAGATTTATCGTCGACCCAAATGGCTTCTATTGCTACCTTAGCAGCAGAAATAACCCGCATTTGTTGTTTATTCGGTAACAGCATCTTGCTTGGAAGATTTCCAGCTTACTGTACCATTATTCAAACTGTATAGTACCGTTTAGCGACTTAAAGTCATTTTTATCGGTTAGGAAACTTGCCGCTGTGATCCCAGTCACTTCAAGTTCTCCTTCTCCATAGATTAAGACATCATCCTTAGTTCTCTAAGATACTAACGGATGTTCTTAATATCAATCCAGTGACTATCACTTGGATTGACCTGTTTTTGAATCCATATGCTCAAAGCATATGAGACACCAGGTTGCGTACATTTTTCAATGTACGAGTTCTCGCAGAGTGTCAATAACCTCTAGATCTAACTCAGTAGATCTTTATTCCTAGAATAAAGGTTGTTACTCCCAAGAATTCTACGGAGTATTTTAATGAAAGCCAAGCTTTCACCGATCGTAATATGGGAACATCATTTCCAAGAAATGACATATCATCATTAATTAGGACATCATTGTCAGTGCGCTCCCACTAACCTCCTTATATACACAAGAATCATTTCGTTTTGAATTAAGTCATACACCATTATGATTACATCAAAACGTTAGTTCCAAGAACGTAATGCTTACTTTAATCCCTCTATGGATCGAATAACCTGCAAACCTTGTTTGCTAGTTTTGGTACGACAAAACCGCCAGGTTGTTGTAAACATCCTCCAAAAGGTTTCCTTTTCAGGAAATTGATTTTTCGGTTCAGCTGCCATATTTCATAAATGAAACATGCAGCATCAGCAAGAATTATCCAAATGGATTTAACGTGGAAACATGTAAAAGATTTCGTTGTAATCAACACAATGTTGATAACGATACCTTTCCGCTAAAAGCCTAGCTCAGTACGTTGGTATGCTACCATCCATGTATGTCTTCCTTGAAGACTTATATAGTACCAATAGGCACAATGCCTTGCGGTACAACAACTAGTGTCCAAACATAGTTGTTATACATGGAATCCATTTCGGACTCATGGCACTTTGCCATGATAGGGAGTTGATACCTTGTATCACTTCCTCATACGTAGTCAGTTCGTATTCCCCAATAAGATTGACATCTTTATGAGGTGAGATCAGAAACTCATACCCAGGTTGTTTTCTGACTCTCTCCGACTTACGCGGTTCTTGTGTATTCGAAGATTACTAGTACAATTTCATCCTTGATGAACTGTTTGTGTTCCATTAAGGACTTGGTGCCTTGAATAGTATAACTCCGATTTTTCATCGAGTTTTACTATCCTCCCACTTACCACTGCATATTGGTATTCCTCTTAGGAAAACCGCATGGTGAGCAACAATTACATTGTTCTCTAGTGATTTGTATAAGTACTATACTTTGGTTTCCTTAGGATAACCAATTACATTAGGCACTTATCCAATTTGGGTTCTAGTTTGGTATCATCCAAACGTATGCCTAGCATTCCCAAATCATCAGGAGTGAGAAAGCCTAGTTTCTTTCCTGTTCATATCTAATATGAAATCTGTCAAACAGATTTTCATGGAACCTTATTCAAAATAAGTATTGCGCTGTTAAATGCTTATCCTTTGAAGGAAAATGGTAGCTCAGAGCGACTCATGATTAACCTTATCATGTCCAACAAAATTTGGTTTCTCCGTTCGGACACACCGTCAAATTGACGTGTTTCGGGAGGAGTCCTTATTGAAAGAATACTATACTCTTTCAAGTATTTGAGAAACTTATTGCTTAAGTATTTTCATCATGGTCAAACCGTGATGTTTTAATATTTTATCCGATCTGTTCGTCTATTTCGTGTCGAAACTCCAAAAGTTTCCGATTTATATTCTTCAAAAGAAACATAACCATAACGCGATGCCACATCCGTAAAGGTCACGAAATATTCATATCCACCTCTAGCCTAGCTAGACATGGGCCCAATTACGTCAATATGAACAAGCGCTAATAGATCGGTGGAACTTACACTTTTGCTAGGTAAAGGTGTTATAAGTACTTTACCTAATAAACTAGATTCGTAGACATCATTTGAATGGAATCAAATGCGTCCTAGTATCCACTCTTCAAAAGTGTGGATATAAGAGTCTTGTTTAATGCGTCCCAGACAGCACTGCCACAAATAAGTCTCATCTGATCAAATCAGTTTGAGCTACTTGTTTGTCATGTTATATGTTTGAGATTTATTTATATTCAAATATAAATACTGTTATTCACATCTAATGTGTTTATCTCAACATCATCTTTATGTAATAAAACACTTTAGTGTTCTAGAATATAAAGGCACACTCGCAACGAGTTATACTCGATATAGAGATAATGTTTCTAGTCAAACTAATTACATTATAACAGTTTCCTAATTTAAGTACACATCCAAATGGTAGTTCCTAAACTTAGGTATCTACGGTTGAAACAACGAATGTCGTCCCGTTCCAATTTGCAGATTAATCTCATCTGAAGTCAGTATCCTGTTCACAGCAGATTCTGCACATCAATGCATATTTATGTATCACACTAAGTATCTAAAATCTAATTTTAATACTAGTAGTGAACATATTTATGACAAACATATTTGAAGTCAGAACCTTGTCCTTTCTTCTATTCCTTCATGTCTACTTTGTCCATACGGCAGTCATGCTTCAATGACCCCGTTTGCCATAAGTTAGGCAGACATCTTGGGATATGTCATTTATCTTCCTAGAAGATTATAATGATTTTGCCTTTGCCATTTTCATATTCCAGAAGTCTTTGGCCAAGCCTTGGCCTTCTAGAATATCGAAGTAGGGTGTGCCTTGCGATTCTTGCCTTATTGCAAACTTTGACTTTAGTCTCCTTGAGAATAGTCATTAACTCTCCAAGAGTTGTTTATTGCAATTCAATACTTCTAAGATCTAAGAATAGATCTATGAAGATCCTTCAATTTCATTATCATACTTTAAGGATCTAATCCTTACTTCTGATTCAGAAATTAAGGAGTCATTATGGCAAGCATAATGGATTAAGCATTAAAGTTATCATCACATGAATCTTCCAAAGATCATGCTCTACTATTTGCTTAACTCTGGGCTTAGGCCTAATATGTTATTTTATCAAATAAAGTAACTTATTAGTTTCAAGGACCATCCTGAAATTTATTCCCAATTTGAAAATTAAAGTTGTTTAAACACATTTTCCCTAGGATAATTTTAAACATTAATCTTTCAATTTATCTTGATTCTAATAGTCCAACTATTTAATCAACGATTTCAGGTACAATCTAATGTAATGATTACTATAGTCTAACTATATAACTTATTACAATTTTATTGGTTAAAATCAAATATAAATTGATTACTATAATCCAATTATATAATCATTATAAATGATCAATAAAATCCAAATATATTGATTACTATAATCTAATTATATAATCAATTATAAATGAAGTAGTTTGAATACAGTCCAAATGTTAAATTAAAACAACAATAAATATTAGTCCAACTAATATATAATTATTTGACGAATGATATTTGATTGAGCGCGTGTGGCAAGTAACTAAACGAATATTGCAAATCTAATACTTGCCTCCCACTATTTTTCGGCGAGCCTCTAACCCTCTGTCGAGTACTCGGGAAACCATGTTCCTAGTGGCTAGGATCCCGTTAAATAACACACAAATCTTGACTTTGGCCAAAAAAAATGTATGATACTTAACTAGGTAGATCTCTAAGATCAATTGGATCTCATCCAATTCCTAGATCCAGTAGGTGGACATCCAAGTCCGCAACATATATCTTATATATGCCAATAAATCAAATATATTACCTAACCTTTTTCCTCTGAATAAACTAAGCCTTGGCTTTGGCACAACAAACTTAATGATCCCAGTTAAGCGGAACCCATTGACATGGAAAGCTTCGTAATCAATGTCGATGCACAAGAAGTGATCTTGACTTTGGCCAATAAATCACGACTTGGACAAGACACCGATATGGAACAAAACTCTCATGATTCAAACACATCCGCAATTGACAAAGGTCTTGACTTTGGCCAACAAACCAATGCCAAATTTGGATCTTGAGTAAGAATCACTCAATGGAAGGAAAAACGCTTAATATGTTTTGAGGGTTTTTCGCGTGCAAATTGGCAACCAATTTATTATCTTTGCTAAGGTCTCATCATCATACACCCTTAAACATGCATTCTAAATACATAATAAAGCGCGTATAATTAAATAAATTAATAATGATATACGGATGGATATGTTGGATAATATGACCCATAGCGTCACTATTTGTACAGATCACGGTGTTGTTGTACAAATTAATTACGTGACAAGGAAATTGCACTCTCATCATTTGTGATTAGATCACCATATATGTATAAATGAAGAGAGGTCCATATGATTAGTTCCTGGATTGAGATGATATGAGACAGTATCAGTCCACGAAGGATTAATCATTAAATATCCCTAGCCGGAGTATTATCGAGACAGGACATCGATAATGCGGAATAGGCTAGTATTGCACTTGTGCGCGTTGTGAGGGCACAACGGCATAGTTCTCATATATTTAAGTATTGGATACTTATGCAAGTGCGATAGGAGGTTGTGTTTCACCGATGGTACGGGAAAACAGCTTCGCTCTGGATAGACCCCTCGGAATCCCATTGGTATTATGACTATGTGTCTATGGGAGGCCGAAATCAAGGTAGGTGTGTATAGTCTTAACCTGAGACTTGCATCGCTAATACTTGCGATAATCGGTAGACTTTGGTCTTGGTGGTACAGGGCTTTAACCGGTTCTGCATACACCACTTCTGGGTTTATCAGAGAGTCGTAGTGTATTGGGTGTGATGTCAAGACGGAAGTATCACTCCAGTCATATTGGAGATGATGTCACGCAGGATACGGTACTAGTGCTCTTGAGTGTTGCGCAACCATCGGGATATTATGACTAGGTCATGTCATATCCGATTATAGAGACTAGTTACCAGACATCCGACATGTGCTTCGGACGGGGCAGACACTTATCCAGCCCCAGCCCTAGCACGTGACTATCCGATACTGGGCCGATATACACAATACTACGGTATACTACGCTTGATACAGATCTATATATTTAAGTAAGAATATTTATGGAGAATTGGGTAGGCATGGCGCTTTGCTAGAAGCCAACCTTGTCTTGTAAATCGGTATATAAACGTAGTACGAGGTGCTTACGTGTTCGGATAATCCGACGACCGTATTTACTGCCAACATATCCGGAGATCTCATGGGTCGCTTCCTGTAGATTCACCGATGACGTATGACTCGCACTTTAATTAATCTGGGATTAATTAGAAGAGAGAGAAAATTAATCTAGGATTAATTGCGGAGATATTTTATCTGGGATAAAATATTAATTAAAGAGAGAGAACGATTAATTTAGAATTAATCGATAAAATAATATATTCGATATATTATAAGAAATTGGATTTCGACGCGAAATTAAAATTAGATTTTAATTCGGGCGAACGAATTAATTAAGAATTAATTCGTTAGCGACGTAAATAGTTATTTCGCTAGGCGCAATCATTTAATTATGACGCAATGGAAAATTCGTTAATTTGGAATTAGCGAACCCGAGCCGAGGATTATTTGCGAGCGCATTCGCATTTCGAATTCGAGTGCGGCACACAAGTCAATCGTGCGTCAAATCACTAGTCACATCAAGCGTCGAATCAATTGTCACTTTGAGTGATGTGACTTGACAACATGTCACTTTATTAAAGTGATGTGATGTGACTTAAAGTAAAAGTAGAAGTGATGGTGAAAAGTTGATTGAAAGCTTTTTGCTTTTTGCTTTTGGCTTTTGACTTTTGGTATTTTGGAAAATTGAAAAGTTGTATATGGTTTATTTTATTTTTGGAAAATATATAAACCAAAATTACATTTTTCTTTTATACAATTCTCTCTCTCATTTACGGTTTCTTGTAGAAACCATTTTCCCTCTCTTTCTCTCATCTCCCTCTCACGGGTCACTGCCGATTTCTTCTCAAAATTTTTGGTATGACCGAATCAAGAAGAGAAGCAAGGAAGATGAAGAAGTGCTAGCACACCTTGGGTTATACATAGGTGATAGGGAAACGAATTTGTGAGCTTGGAAAGCTTGAAGCTTGGAGCTTCAATGGAGGTCATCAATGGCCGAACATGGAGGAGACCACCACCACCAACGCCGAGCAGTTTACCTGTGCGCAGCTCACTGCCGAGCAGAGACATGCAGTGCGTTTTTGGTCTTCGTAGCATCCAACCGATCAATGTGAGTTTATTCCGCACCTCCTTTGACATGTATTCACTCGTTTTATGCATGATATATGATCATTGGACTTGATTGAAACTCTACAATGGTATCTTGAGCTATGGTTGCATAAAACGAATTAGGGTTCTTGAGCTAAATTTGGGGCTTTTTGATTTAAGCATGATTTTGACAAATTTTTGTTTAAGAATGCTTGTATATGATTAAATTAGAGTTATATGTAATCAATTTGAAGAAAAATTGATTGGATTGATTTTCCCCAATTTGCTTATTGTTGGCCAAAACTTTAATTTGGGTAAACTCAATTTGAGCATCAAATGATTAAATTGTTTAGTATAGTATGCTTGAATGAGGTTGAATTGATGTTGTGCATAATCAATTTCATGAAATTTGGTTGGATCCATTTTTCCCCAAATTTTGGGCATGACAAATTTGGGTAAACTTGATTTTGAGCATGTTTAATGAAATTGGATGATTTAGAATGCTTGAATGTTGTTTAATTGATGATTGATTAGATCAATTTCATGAAAAGTGTTTGGAACAATTTTTCCCCAATTTGCTTGTGATGGCCGAATTTGGCAAGTGCCCTAATGTCTTGGTTTTTGATTTTTGTTCATTGGATGACTTAGAAATCATTTGGGGATGTTGAATTTATGTTTGATTGGGTTCAATTGGATTGAATTTGATTTGGGCATTTTTTTCCCCTTATGGCCGAGACTTTAGCATGTATAAATTGGGTTTGATTTTGATTTAATTATGTTGGACATGATTAATTGATGTTAAGCATGATTAATTGGACAAATTTCATGTTTTGGAAACTTTGATTTGGGTAATTAATAATGCTATACACTTTAGGTAATTTAATTGGAAAATTTGGAATTTTGTGAAATTAAATTATTGGGCTTAAAATTGGATTTGGGCTTTTAAGTTGTTATTGGGTTTATTGGACTTTGTTGTACAAAGTTGGTTTAGGCCAAAATTGGTTGGATCCAATTAGGCCCAAAACCGCTTCCAAAAGGCCCAAATGCGACTAATGAACCTTTAACGTTTAATTGGGCCTAATGGGCCTAAATTAATTTATGGGCTTATGGGGTAACTCCTGGATTGGACTTTGGTTGCGGGTTTGACCCGAGTTGACCAAAAGTCCACGCCTCAAGAAATTAATTAAAAGCCCATTAGACTTTAATTAAATTAATATTGGATATTAATCGGGCTTTGAGACCCGAAACGATTAAATTTGGAATTTAAGTCGTAAAGGTTTATTTTATAAAGTGTAATATTTAATTTGGAATTAAATAATGAATTAGAATTAAATACGTATTAAATTGGATTTAATCATGTAATTTAATTTAATTCGTAGTAGAAATCGTACTTTGAGTACGTGTTCGCAATACGAGTTTGACTCGAACAAAATCAAATCTTTGTTTGAACATTGGATGATCACTAATTATCAGATTAATTAATTGATTAGATGATTGATGATAACATGCTTGTATGAATACATGGTTGTGATGTTTGAATAATGTATATCGGATGGATATTAGAAGGGTGGGGCAATTTTAGAAATTGTTGTAATAAATTTGATTTATTAATTGGACCTGCGTGTCCAGCCTTATCTCCTATTTCTTTGTATTCTCTTCTCACCTATTCCCCTCAATGTAAATGAGGTTTCTTTAGAAGTGTAGTGTAACGGGTAGAAGAAATATTAGTGCTAGCGGGAGAGAGAAAGTGAGAGATTTGATCTAGGATCAATGTAAAGTATCCATCCGCATATCATTATTTTTTATTTTCATACATGCGCTTTATTATGTGTTAGAATGCATGTTTAAGGGTGTATGATGATGAGACCTTAACAAAGATAATTAAATTGGTAGCCAATTTGCACGCGAAAAACCCTCGTTAAACATCAAGCGTTTATTTTCCTTCCATTGAGTGATTCTTACTCAAGATCCGAGATTGGCAGGGGTTGTTGGCCAAAGTCAAGCCCTTTCCGTCAAAGATGTGTTTTAATCACGAGGCTTTGTTCCATATCGGTGTCGTGTCCAAGTTGTGGTTTGTTGGCCAAAGTCAAGACCACTTCTTGTCCATTGACATTGATTACGAAGCTTCCATGTCAATGGGTCCGCGCTTGACTGGGATCACTAGGTTTGTTGTGCCAAAGCCAAGGCCTAGTTGATTCAGAGGAAAAAGGTTAGGGTATACATTCGATGTATAGGCATATATAAGATATATGTTTAGGACTTGGATGTCCACCTACTGGATCTAGGAGTTGGATGAGATCCAATTGATCTTCGAGATCTACCTAGTTAATTATCATACAATTTGTTGGCCAAAGTCAAGATTGTGTGATATTTAACGGGATCCTAGCCCACTAGGAAACACGGTTTCCCGAGTACTCGACAGAGGGTTAGAGACTCGACGAAAAATAGTGGGAGGCAAGAATTGAATTTGCAATACTCATTCAATTACTCCCCATACGCGCTCATTTAAATTATTTCGTCATTAGATTAAATGTTAGTTAGACTAATATTTAAATTGTTGTTTTAATAAACAGTTGGACTGTATTATACTTGATTATATATAATTGGATTATATTAATCAATATATTTGAATTAATTAATTTCAGTTTACTGTTGATTTTATAATTGGATTATAGTAATCAATGTAATTGAGGTTAATTAATTTGGATTATATTTGATTTTATAGTTGGACTATTATAATCATTATAATATATATAGTACACAACTAATCGTTGATTAAATAGTTGGACTATTGTAATCAAGATAAAATTGAAAAGTTGGATATTTAAAATATAATCTGGGATTGAAATATTTTAAATGATTTAAATTTCAAATTGGGAATAAATAGTAGGTTATTTTATTTGATAAAATAACTTATTATACCTTACGCCCAAAATTAAGCAAAATAAGTAGAGCGTAAAATCTTTGGAAGATTTATGTGATGATGACTTTAGTGCTTAATTTAATATACTTGTCATAAATCTAATTTTAGATTTAAGAAGTATTAAAATTGCAATTTATAATTCTTCGAGAATTAATTGACTATTCTAGATGAGATAAAGTCAAAGTTTGCAATTGGGCATGTAGCACGAGGTGCACATCGTTTCGATATTCTAAAAACCCAAGGCTTGGCCTAAGGTTTCTTGAAATATTGAAAAGGATAATTGACATATCCCAAAGTGACTACCATTTGGATATGGCAGACACGAAGGAATTAAAGAAAGGGCGAGGCTCTAACTTTAAAAATATTTGTCAAAGTTATGTTCACTACTAGTATTGAAATTGGATTTTAAATACTTAGTGTGGTACATAAAATATATGTATTGATGTTCAGAATCCGCTATGAGCTGGATACTGACTTCAAGCCGAGATTTCTCTTGCGAATCGGAAACGGGACGAAAGTCGCTGTTTCGACCGTAGATACCTAAGTTTAGGAACTACCATTCGGGTGTGTACTTAAATTAGGAACTGTTATAATGTAACTAGTTTGACTAGAGACATTATCTCTATATCAGTGTTTAATCCATTGTGGATAAAACCTTTATATTATAGAACACTAAGTGTTTTATTATAGAAAGATGATACTGAGATAAATACATTAGATGTAAATAACAGAATTTATATTTTGAATATAAATAAAATCTCAAACATATAAAATGACAAATAAATAGCTCAAATTGATTTGATCAATAGAGACTTATTTGTGGCATTGTTGTCTAGGACACAATTTAACAAGACTCGTATATCCACACTTTTGAATAGTGGATACTAGGACTGATTTGACTATTCAAATAAGGTATGTGAATCTAGTTTATTAGGTAAAGTACCTAAAATACTATTTACTTGGTAATAGTATAAGGGCCACCGATCTGTTAGCCCTATTCATGGTGAAGTTAGTGGGCCCATATCTAGCTAGGCTAGATGTGAACATGAATATTTCGTGACCTTAACGGATGTGGCATCACGTTATGGTTATGTGTTTCTTTTGAAGAACACAAATCAGAAACTTTTAGAGTTTCGACACGAAATAGACAAACAGATCGGCTATAGTATTATACCGTCACGGTAAGACCGTAATGGAAAATACTTAAGCAATAAGTTTCTTATATATTTGAAAGAGTATAGTATTCTTTCAAATGAGGACTCCTCCCGGAACACGTCAAAGTGAAGTGTGTCCGAACGGATTAACCGAATCATGTTAGACATGATAAGGCTAATCATGAGTCGCTCTGAGCTACCATTCCTTCAACGGATAAGTTTTAACAGTGCAATAACTTATTTAGAATAAGGTTCCATAAAATCTGTTTGACAGATTACATATTAGATATGAACGGGAAAGAAACCGGGTTTCTCATTCCTGACAATTTGGGTATGCCAGGCATAACGTTTGGATGATACCAAACTAAGGACCCAAATTCGATAAGTGCCAATATTGGTTATCCTAAGGAAACCATAAGTATAGTACTTGTAAATCTCACATGAGAACAATGTGATTGTTGCTCACCATGCGGTTTTTCCTGAGAGGAATACCGATATGCAGTGGTCAGTGGGAGGGAGGATAGTAAAACTCGATGAAAATCAGTAGTAATACTGTTCAAGGCACAAGGTCCGTAATGGAACACAAATAGTTCATCAATGATGAATCTGTACCATTAATCTTCGAATAAAAGAACTGAGTAGATCGGATAGAGTCAGAAAATGACCTAGGGTATGGGTTTCTGATCTAACCTCATAAAGATGTCAATCTTATGAAGGTATATCCGCCGACTACGTTTTGAGGAAGTGATACAAGGTATCGACTCCCTATTATGGCAAAGTGCCATGAATCCGAAATGGATTCCATGTATAACAACTATTTTGGATACTAGTTGTTGTACCACAAGGCATTGTGCCTATTGGTACATTAAACGTCTTCAAGGAAGACATACATGGAAGGCAACATACCAACGTACAAAGCTGGGCTTTTGACGGAAAGGTATCGTTATCAACATTGTGTTAATAACGGTTCAACCTTTTACCTGTTGCCATGGTAAATCCATTTTGGAGATGCTTGTTGATAACTGCGTATTTCATTTATGAAATGTGTCAGTTGCAGATCAAAATCGATTTCCTGAAAAGGAAACCTTTTGGAGGATGCTTACAACATCCTGACGATTTTGTATAACCGACAAATAAGGTTTGCGGGTTATTCGATCCATGTTTGGATTGAAACAAGCATAAGGTTCTTGGAACTGTCGTTTTGAAATAATCATAATAGTTTATGATTTGACTCAAAACGAAATGATTCTTGTGTAAATAAGGAGGTTAGTGGGAGAGTGCACTGACATGAATGTCATGTAAAAATGATAATATGTCATTTCTTGGAAATGAAATTCCCATAAAGCAATCGGTGAAAGCTTGGCTTTCATAAGAAATTCTCCGTAGAATTCTGGGGAGTAACAACCTTTATTCAAGGAATAAAGATCTACTGGGATAGATTTGGAGTTGTTAACACTCTCTGGGAAATTGTACATTTAAAATGTACTTGATATGGTGTCTCATACGCTTTGAGCATATGGAGTCACAATCAGGACAATCCAAGTGATAGTCATTGGATTGAAGTTAAGGACATCTATTAGTATCTTAGAGAACTAAAGATGCTGTCTTAAATTATGGAGTAGGAGAACTTGAAGTGACTAGGATCACTGCTGCAAGTTTCCAATCCGGTAAATACTGCGGTACTATGAAGTTTGAATAACGGGACAGTAAGCTGGAAATATTCCGAGCAAGATAACTGTTACCGAATAAACAACAAATGCGGATTATTGCTGCAGCTGAGGCAGCAATAGAAGCCATTTGGATCGATAATAAATCTAATTAGATTAGATATAGTTCTTTTAGTAGCTGAGCTAGGCGTCAGCACAGGCTAAGGAATTAAAGGTCTCATCGACGATCCAGATAAATACTTCTATATCATCTGATTCGTTCGGATCATACATCGTGGCGATATGAGGATCGTGTAAATCGCGTCAGACGATAATCAATCAAATCCGCTGACGAAACCCTTTCCTCAGCAATTTGAGCGAACCGTACATAGTTCGGGTGTTAGACACTCGAGTGACTGGCTATGTGCCAAGTGGGAGATTGTTGGATAATATGACCCATAGCGTCACTATTTGTACAGATCACGGTGTTGTTGTACAAATTAACTATGTGACAAGGAAATTGCACTCTCATCATTTGTGATTAGATCACCATATATGTATAAATGAAGAGAGGTCCATATGATTAGTTCCTGGATTGAGATGATATGAGACAGTATCAGTCCACGAAGGATTAATCATTAAATATCCCTAGCCGGAGTATTATCGAGACAGGACATCGATAATGCGGAATAGGCTAGTATTGCACTTGTGCGCGTTGTGAGGGCACAACGGCATAGTTCTCATATATTTAAGTATTGGATACTTATGCAAGTGCGATAGGAGGTCGTGTTTCACCGATGGTACGGGAAACAGCTTCGCTCTGGATAGACCCCTCGGAATCCCATTGGTATTATGACTATGTGTCTATGGGAGGCCGAAATCAAGGTAGGTGTGTATAGTCTTAACCTGAGACTTGCATCGCTAATACTTGCGATAATCGGTAGACTTTGGTCTTGGTGGTACAGGGCTTTAACCGGTTCTGCGTACACCACTTCTGGGTTTATCAGAGAGTCGTAGTGTATTGGGTGTGATGTCAAGACGGAAGTATCACTCCAGTCATATTGGAGATGATGTCACGCAGGATACGGTACTAGTGCTCTTGAGTGTTGCGCAACCATCGGGATATTATGACTAGGTCATGCATATCCGATTATAGAGACTAGTTACCAGACATCCGACATGTGCTTCGGACGGGGCAGACACTTATCCAGCCCCAGCCCTAGCACGTGACTATCCGATACTGGGGCCGATATACACAATACTACGGTATACTACGCTTGATACAGATCTATATATTCCTGTAAGAATATTTCTGGAGAATTGGGTAGGCATGGCGCTTTGCTAGAAGCCAACCTTGTCTTGTAAATCGGTATAAACGTAGTACGAGGTGCTTACGTGTTCGGATAATCCGACGACCGTATTTACTGCCAACATATCCGGAGATCTCATGGGTCGCTTCCTGAAGATTCACCGATGACGTATGACTCGCACTTTAATTAATCTGGGATTAATTAGAAGAGAGGAAAATTAATCTGGGATTAATTGCGGAGATATTTTATCTGGGATAAAAATTAATTAAAGAGAGAGAACGATTAATTTGGAATTAATCGATAAAATAATATATTCGATATATTATAAGAAATTGGATTTCGACGCGGAATTAAAATTAGATTTTAATTGGGCGAACGAATTAATTAAGAATTAATTCGTTAGCGACGTGAATAGTGATTTCGCTAGGCGCAATCATTTAATTACGACGCAACGGAAAATTCGTTAATTTGGAATTAGCGAACCCGAGCCCGGGATTATTTGCGAGCGCATTCGCATTTCGAATTCGAGTGCGGCACGCAAGTCAAATCGTGCGTCAAATCGCTAGTCACATCAAGCGTCGAATCAATTGTCACTTTGAGTGATGTGACTTGACAACATGTCACTTTATTAAAGTGATGTGATGTGACTTAAAGTAAAAGTAGAAGTGATGGGTGAAAAGTTGATTGAAAGCTTTTTGCTTTTTGCTTTTGGCTTTTGACTTTTGGTATTTTGGAAAATTGAAAAGTTGTATATGGTTTATTTTATTTTTGGAAAATATATAAACCAAAATTACATTTTTCTTTTATACAATTCTCTCTCTCATTTACGGTTTCTTGTAGAAACCATTTTCCCTCTCTTTCTCTCCTCTCCCTCTCACGGCTCACTGCCGATTTCTTCTCAAAATTTTTGGTATGACCGAATCAAGAAGAGAAGCAAGGAAGATGAAGAAGTGCTAGCACACCTTGGGTTATACATAGGTGATAGGGAAACGAATTTGTGAGCTTGGAAGCTTGAAGCTTGGAGCTTCAATGGGTCATCAATGGCCGAACATGGAGGAGACCACACCACCACCGCCGAGCAGTCCACCTATGCGCAGCTCACTGCCGAGCAGAGACATGCAGTGCGTTTTTGGTCTTCGTAGCATCCAACCGATCAATGTGAGTTTATTCCGCACCTCCTTTGACATGTATTCACTCTTTTTATGCATATATGTGATCCTTGGGACTTGATTGAAACTCTACAGGATATGTCACAAATTGTTCCTAGAACAAATCAGTCCCTTTCCTCTCCCCGGCTAGAACTATTCTAACTTCTACCCAACTACAAAATACAATAAAGAAACCTCATTTACATTGAGGGGAATAGGTGAGAAGAGAAATACAATGAGAAAAGAGATAAAAGGCTGGACACGCAGGTCTAGTTTTAAAAAATTCTAAATTTATTACAATTTCCAAAATTTCCCTCGCCCTTCTAATATCCATCTGATATACATTATTCATACAACACATTCATGTATTCATACAAATCATGTTATTCAATCAATCTAATCCAATTAATTAATCTTTGAATTAATGACCATCCAATGTTCAAACAACGATTTGATTTGCACGAGTCCAACTTGTTTAAGAATAAATACTTAAAATACGTATTCTTGAATTATATCGAACTACAACTTTAAATCTAATTTATTTGTATTCAATACTAATTCCAAATTAAATATTTACACTTACTTATAAGCCTTAAAGACTTGGATTCCAAATCCAATCTTAATGGGTCTCAAAGGCCCAATAACATCCAATGTCATTTCAATTAAAGTCCAATGGGCTTTTAATTGATTCTTAAGGCATGGGCATTGGCCATAATGGATCAAACCCAATATGCCAAGGCCCAATAGGAATCACCCTATTGCCAACAATCAATTTAATTTAGGCCCAATTAAATTCTTTAAAGGGTCAAGTGATATATTTGGACTTTATGGAATTGGTTTTGGGCCCAATTGGATCCAATCAAAAGTCCAAAACCAAACTTAGTTAAACCAAGCCTATTAACCCAAATACACACTTTTAGCCCAATTCATAATTAAAGGCTTATTAACATAATTATAATATTCCAAATATCACAATTATTTTAATTAAAGTGTATTAGCCATGATTAATTAATTAAACTCAATATTTCCAAAATACCAATTAACTTAATTAATCATGCTTAATCCATCAATTCATGCTCAACACAAATTGAAGCCAAAACACATCATTTCATGCTCAACACAAATTGAATCCTAAATTCATCATTTCATGCTCAACATGCTCTTTGATTTTAACATAAACTTTTTTGTCTTTGATTCCAATCCAATCATACCAACAATCAACATTTAAACATGCATTTAAACACATCATTTTATGTTACAAAAATCAAAAAACTACAGTCCACTGCCTAGTCATATTCGGCCATACTAAAAAAAATTAATTTTTGATTCATTTGATTTGTTTCAAATCTAATCATGCATAACTCTAAGTTATCATATTCTAAGTATGCTCAAAGCATCAATTTGAAAGAATCATGTTCAAAACATAAAAGCCCCAAATTTTAGTCTCATGAACCCTAAAATTTTCATGCTTAAAATTGGCTCTTGATACCATTGTTAGTGTTCCTAGAACATGCCAAGGATCTAATAAGTAAGAAAATGTGTTCACAAAATCATTATAAGTTGCAGAATTACTTACATTGAATGGATTTGAGCTTTTAAAATTTTGAGAAGAAGAAGATCTCCAAGATCTTTCCTTTTTTGATTCCAAGCTTTGAGTTGGTTTCCAAGTTCCTTCCTTTGATGATTCCAAGCTTTGAGTTGTTTGAATGAAGATCTCCAAGATCCTTCCTTTGATGATTCCAAGCTTTTAGTTGGTTTCCCTATCACCTTAGTTGATTCCATGAAGTGCTAGCTTTGTTGATTTTGTAACAAAATCAAAGAGAGGAGAAGCTCAAGTTCACGCCCAAAGAAGAGTATTCTAGGGTTTCCATTTTGTTCCAAGTGTGTTTTGTGTGATGCATACACAAATGAGAGAGAGAGAGAGAAGGATTTTGGTAAAACCCATTTTACCCTTTTCACCTAAACAAGGTGGTTGGGTGAATGGTTTTGCCAAAACCATTCCAAGGTGGTTGGAAAGTGGATGGTACGGCATAAATGCCAACCACTCTCCCAACTACCACATTTAAATGGGCCCCACATTTGAATTCAAAATTCAAATGTCTCTACGAACATTTTTCGCGGCTCGGATACGATTAAACGAATTCTTATCGCTAAATAATTAAATCTAGTTTAATTAAATAACGATGCCTCGCAAATATATTACGAATGTCGTCTACGAATTAATTTAAATTAATTTGTTCGTTCATATTAAAGTCCGACTTTAATTTCGTAATGAAATCCAATTCATATTAATATATCTGATATATTAATTTTAGCCCATACGAATAAATTAAATAGAAAAATCAAATTTAACTATTAAATTTATTCTAACCGATTAATTCCAAATTAATCGCGTTCTCTCTCTTCCGAACACATTTAATCCCAGATTAAATAATACCTCAATTAATCCTAGATTTATTTTCTCTCTCTTAATTAATCCCAGATTAATTCTAATTTAAATCAACTGTCATCGGTGAATCTTTGGGAAGCGACCCAAGAGATCCCTGGATATGTTGGCAATAAATACGGTCATCGGATTATCCGAATACGTGCGTACCTCGTACCATGTGCTTACCGATTTACAAGACATGGTTGGCTTCTAGCAAAGCACCGTGCCTCCCCAATTCTCCAGAAATATTCTTACTGGAATATATAATCTATGTCAGGCGTAGTATACGTAGTATTGCGTATTGCGATCCAGTATCGAATGTCATGTGCTAGGCCTGGGGCTGGAATCGTGTCTGCCCCGTACGAAGCACATGTCGGATGTCTGGTAACTAGTCTCTATAATCGGATATACATGACCTAGTCATAATATCCCGATGACTGCTGTACTTAAGAGTACTAGTACCGTATCCTACGTGACATCATCTCCAGTAAGACTGGAGTGATATTTTCGTCCTGACATCACACCCAACACACTACGATTCTCAATATACCCAGCAGAGGCGTACACAGAACCTGTTAAAGCCCTGGACGACCAAAACTAAAGCATACCGATTGTCGCAAGTATTAGCGATGCAAGTCTCAGGTTAAGACCAAATACACCTACCCTGATTTCGGACTTCCATAGACACATTGTCATACTACCAATGGAATTCCGAGGGGTCTATCCAGAGCGAAGCTGTTTTCCCTACCATCGGTAAAACACAACCTCCTATCACACTTGCATGAGTATCCTATACCCAAATATATGAGAACTATGTCGTTATGATCTCACATAACGAGCACAAGTATAATACTAGTCTATTCCGCATTATCGATGTCCAATCTCGATAATACTATGACTAGGGATATTTAATGATTAATCTTTCGAGGACTGATACTGTCTCATATCATCTCAATCCAAGAACTAATCATAGGGACCTCCTATCATTTATACATCTAGGTGATCTAATCACAAATGATAAGAGTGCAATCTCTTTGTCACATAGTTAATTTGTACAACAACACCATGATCTATACAAATAGTGACGCTATGGGTCATAACTGTCCAACAGGATTGTATGAGGGAAAAAAGTGAACACATTAAGAGTAAATGAATGTTTTTAAGCCCAAAATTTGGCTCTGCGTCGCGACGCAGAAAGGCCTGTGTCGCGACGTGATCTGGGGACTATTATAGGAACGTTTCTGGTGCGAGTAGCGTCGCGACACAAAAGGATCGCGCGTCGTGACGCGCTTGGCAAAAGTTCGGGCCTGCTTCGGGACGACGCGCGTCGCGACATGAAATGACTTGCATCATGACGCGAGGTCAAAATTTTGTCCAATTCAGTTTCTCAACATCTCAGCTTCACCCGTACATGTTAGAGACTACCCTATAAGTCCCGTATCAACTCATATGTTCATAATACATCATGATATATGTACAATACCTTCAAAGTGAAAAGGCTTACTTGAATAAGCAATCTTAGCCTAATTCCGAGTGTGTTTCTTAGTTCAATTCTAATTTAGTTTATTCGATGATAGATCATCGCAGGAAACACAAGTTCTTCAGCAAAGTGATAAAAGGCTAGCGGAACTTCAAACAGTGAGTGGATCTCTTTTCTCAGTGCTGATTTTATTTAACAATTTTTGAATTCAGATTTACTTTATAAAAGCATATAGGGCGTTAGACCAAATTTTGTTACAAATGTTTTTAGATTCAGTGATGATTCAGAAAGTTTGTTTTTTTGTATGAGTTTTGAGTTATAAATATTTTCAAACAAGAGATTTATGTTTTCGGGGCATGGGGAAAAACCCACCTCAGTATGTAACTTGATATAGTTTGGAATTGACGGACAGAGAACATGTACACATGTAGAGGACTGGGGGGACGACGATACGTAACGCCCTCAAATTCTAGTTCAGGGCTAGGGGACGGCGATACGTAATGCCCCTATACCCTAGTTTCAGGTTCAGGTAATAGCATGGATTAGCACTACCGGCTCTAGTTTAGTGGCTTGGGGGACGACGATACGTAACGCCCCAAGACCACCAATTTCAGGGACATTGGTGGCATGCTTTGGGGGACGGTGATACGTAACGCCCCAAGTCATGATCTTGCATTCCTGAATCTAGATAGGTGTATGGGGGGACGGCGATACGTAACGCCCTCATACGTCAAGTTTTTCAGATACATATCAGTTTTCAGATTAAAGATTTTCAATATACAGCTTTCGGAAATCAAATTTTAGAAATAGTTTTCAAAAAGCAGATTTTAGAAAGATAAAATTTATAAGAGAGATTTCGGACGAAGTTTTTAGAAAGGAATTTTTTAAAAGTTATTTATGAAACTTTGGTCTTAAAACCAAATGCTTTTATATCAGTTTTTCAGTTTTACGTCCACTCACCTAGATCGTACGATGATCTAACCCCCCACTTCTAGTTTTCTGTGGTTGCAGGTATTCTCGGAGGACAAGCTTGGGAGGACGGATACTGATGTAGTCACTAGGGTTGGAGTACACCAATGCAAGTAAAATAGAGTGTGAGTCTGTCAGAGTCAATTTAAATTTTTGTATTAGTCTTTGACTGTGAGGCCATCCTTGTAAAAGTGTGTTAATGAGTTTTCAGTTTCAAATGTTGAGTTAGTATGTAATGATTTTAAGCTGAGGCTACGGTCCCACACATAATATAATTAATTAAAGAAAAGAATATCAGTGTCTGTTTATAGATTGAAAGTTGGAAGCTTATGGGGTTAGTTCGGTCTACCCCCTACCGGTAACATCTCCCAGATCGGGGATGTTACAAAGATAGTATCAGAGCATGGTCTAGGGATTCAGTGACTGCAGTGGGTAGAGTGTTGGGGTCTTGTATACATAGTGTAGGCACTGCATTTTTGCATGTAAGTCCCGATGATGAGTCTCATATGGAGACACTACCTCTTAAGTTGTGGAAGTCACGGGAAACGGACATCGGAAGGGAAGAGTCAAGAATTGACACATTGTTGGAATTAATTCGTTTGTTTATGCTTCGGGTTTGCTTGTTGGACTTCCGTTTTAAAACACACCCTTGGCCCAAACCCCCACAAACCACACACCAATCCCACACATCACTAAGACACACACCAAGCCCATCTCACCCAAGCCCAATCCAAGAAATAATTAAAACATATTTAAAACAGAAATTAAATTAAATTAAATTAAAACCAATTAAATTGAAATTAAATTAAATTACTAATTTAAGCAAATCTCTTCCTAATTTAAATAAATCACCTACCAATTTAAATATATTCCCCCACTAAAATACAATTATCCTTTCCTTTTTTAACTAATTAAATCCATCCCTAATTTAATTGATTTGTTTCCTTTTCAAAACTCATGCATAACCCTAATTGACAACTATAAAAATAACACAAAATGCAACCCTAAGGCTCTCCACTCTCACGGCGAAACCAAAAACAACAAACTCTCACCTCTCTCCTCTCACTACACTCGGCAGCCAAACCCTACCCTCTCTGGATCTTCTTCTTCACGCACAAATCCTAGGAATCTGCTCTCTCTCTCGGCATGCATAAACAATGAACCCTCCACTCATCTCACTAAAACTGCCGAGCCAACAAACTGCCAGCCACACACACACCAAATCCTTACAAATCCAAAACGCACAAACCATAAAACCTAACCCACACATAAGACTCACTTCCCTTTGTACTTTCAACGCATGCACACACTGCCAAGATAAGCCCCCTAACTGCAGCCACACACGTCCCTCACTTTACATTATCTCCACGCACAACAGCCTATCAAACTGAGCAGGCCACACACTCGGCAAACACAGGTCTCACGCCATTTGATTCATCAGCCCAAGCCACGACTTACACCTACAAACACACTCAACACACGCCACTCAGCCCTCTGACCTTATCACGAACACACACTGCCACACCCCAAAATAGACCCCACACCGAGTGAACAAACAAACAAAATAATGAACCCTGCCATTCACAAACTGCCCCTCCAAACAAATCAGCCGTGCACAGACCACTCTACCTCACAAACACACACGAGTTGACACACGGTCTGATACCCATTCCACAATCGACAATAGCAAGCCACCTAACAACCCTTCATAAGCTGTGACAAACCAAGCACCCCCTACACCAAGACACAGCCACTTTATCGAGCCAACAGACTGTCCCAAAAACCCTTGACGTGAGCCAAACAACCGAACCTAAACAGTCCCCAAATACATCAAAACCGTGACCCAATATTACCCAAAAACAGTGAACAAAAACAGCAGCGAAATGGAGTAAAAAATAATAGCCCAAACAGTGAAACAGCGAAGGAAAACGTTGAACCAGTGAACCGGAGGAGTTGCGGAGCATCAACCCTTCCGGCGGCCGCATACCGCACTTCCGAGAGATGATTTAAGAGGTTAGACCTGAGGGCACCTTCTTTATTTATTATCCTTTATTTTTATTTATTTTATTACTTTATTTTGCATGAGTATTGTGGATTGGTGCATGATGTGATTTCCGGATGAACGGAATATGTGTTCTCTTTTGTGCTATATCGGATGGAAACCCAGACGTAAATTCCGTAGCCGAATCCGAATAGACGGTATTGCCTTTTGCACCCGGGATACAATGCCACGTACCACTTGAGAGATTCGCATGTTTCACTTTATTTTATCTTGTTCATCTATTATTTGCATTTTTACATTCCGCCATTTACTTTCCGTACGTTATTTGTTTGTGTATTGATGATATAATGTGCATGGGCTAGCTAGGGTGGATTAAAGGTCCTCTATTCGAGGGAAATGCCTAAAGGCTACCTTTACCACGATGTTTTGCCACGCCGGACAAAGTATGTTTGATTGAATGTCAGATATGTTTAATCGGATATACAGAGTTCCACATTATTGTCTCATTCATTTGTATGCATTGTAACATAATGCGCATGGGCTAACTAGGGTGGATTAAAGGTCCTCTATTCGAGGGAAATGCTTGAAGGCTACCTTTACCATGATATTTTTCCGCGCCTTTTATTATGTCATTTACCCTTTGCATATCATTGCTTTATTTACGCATGCATTGCATTCTAGTGCGCATGGGCTAACTAGGGTGGATTAAAGGTCCTCTATTCGAGGGAAATGCCTAAAGACTACCTTTACCACGATGTTTTGCCGCGCCGGATGAAGTGCACTCGATTGAATATGAAATATGTTCCATCGGGCACACGAGGTCCTACATTGTGTATTTGTTTATCCATGCGTGTGTTCGTGTCATTTCAGATGCCATTTTAGCAATCTCGTTCGAACATATTTCCAAACGCTACACGAACGTATGCATTCTTTCTCATTTTGTTCGAACGTGTTTACGAACGCTACACGAACGTATGTATTCTGCCTCATTTCGTTCGAACGCGTTTACGAATGCTACTCGAACGTGCATCTATTTTGTTTTATCATGCATCAGGTCTTACCCCGTTCGAATGCGTTTCTGAACGCTATACGAACGTGAACCTTCTGTTTACCGTTCGAACGTGTTTTCAAATGCTACACGAACGCACATACAGTGAACAGACTTCTTTTCGTCACATTTCATGCATGCTTGCTTCTTTGATCATTTCTTTTGCACCATATGATTAGTCACATCATTTCATTATTTACACTTAGGAAATTATCATTCATTTATATTTCCGCATTTATTTATTCGATATGCTCATGAGATTGTGTGCTCGCTTTTATTATTAATGCCTTTATAATTGTTATTAGTTACATTATTGCACTTTATTGTTTAATACGTTCATGAATTATGTATTTTGCTTCATTTCTTTCATTTATGATTATGGGTGTGCAAACTTGCATGTTGCTTAAATTATTTGGAAACATATGTTGCATGAGATTTGGTTGTACTATTGCATAAATCCTTTCATTACAAGTGGCATAAGTAAGGGACCATTCCGAACCCAACGGTTTGAAGTCTTCCCTTGCGAGGGGTGAGTGCGGCCTTAAATCATTTTCCCGGTTCACACCGGGTAGCGACTCCATTTTTATTTCTCTGGTTTAATCCCCCCGTGGGCTATTCCGTACTCCCAACCGGGCAGCGAGCCCGGGATAGCGTCGCCGATTTCTATGTCCTACAGTCTGGCGACTGCACTGGGGATAGAGAATCGGCCCCGAAATCATGTCTTGTGATGTTTATGATTTGTGCTTTAGTTGACCGTGTCTAAAGTGGGTTTAAGGGGTGTAATCAAGGCATTGTTAAGGCTAGGTGATGGTTTGGTGTCTTCCTTCATTCAATACCTTTCTATAAGGAAAAGCTGTGAAGGCACCTAGATAATCATTACCCGTAGCTCATTATGACAGACTAATTTAGAGGACTCGTTGTTTATTCTTGTCACCAAGACGATAAGAGCCTAAGTGACTTGGGTATTTAAGAGAGTTCGCTCCACCCTCTCTCTAGGGAATCTACAATGGGAAATCCATTTGACAGTTAGTCACACACCATGACTCGTTGGCACGTACCTTAAGGTATAAAAAAGGTGCGCTCACTTGGTCGCTTGAACCATTTTGTAGGGGTTTTTAGGGGGTTAATCCGGTAACGCAGCGGAAGCGGTGAAAATCCAATTTTCAGATTTCAAAACTTTTTCTCGGATTAATTAAATAAACATATTTATTTAAAATTCCAATAATCAAATTATGAAAATAAATTCAATAAATCATATTTAAGTGAATTTACCGAAATACCCTTGCTTTGGTATTTTGTCCATTTTAGTCCGAAATTGATCTAATCAGTTTTGAATGATTCTAAATCATTTCTAAGATGAACTTATGATGCTCAAAACATCAAAACACCAAAAGCACCAAAATCCCCAAATTTCCTTATCAAAGCCGAGAGCCCCTCCAAGGAGCACAATTGTGCACTTTGTGATTTCATGCATCAAAACACATCAAGATGCAATCCAATGAACATGAAACTTTATATGCATCATATACACATACAAATACACAACATATATGAAAAGCCCCAAATTTGGAATTGGTCATGAACCCTAATTTTTCAATTTCCACAAATTGGACAAATTAGACCAAATTCATTAAATCAATTACTTCAATCATCATTCTTACATCCAATCCAAGTCTCAACACAATGAAACAACTCAAGATCAAATCTAGGTCATTTAAGAGTGGGTCAATAACTCTAGATTAGCAACATGGTTTCCAAAACCTTAAAAGAATAGTTATAACTACAATAGTTACAAGCTTTCTTCATCACACATGCTCAACACTTTCAACAAAATTTCCATCATCAAAAACACAAGAAATAATGAAAAGAATAACTTAAGAACATCACAAGATTTTGCCTAGATCCTAAGGAACAATTTCCATTCTAATAGTAAGTTTGAAAAACTTACAAAATCCAAGCTTTTCTTTTGGTTTCTTCTTTTCTTCCTCACTTGCTTTCTTTGTTTTCTTTCAATGGAGTTTTATGAAAAGTGTATTAGGTTATTATGAAATGAAAAAATGAAAACAATATATACTTGTGCACAAATGGCCTTTGGCCGAAATTCACAAACATATATCAAGATTTTTTCATTTCAATTTCATTTCAAAATTATGTTATCAACTTGCATAAATATCTTAATACAACTTTATTAGATATTTATTTAAGTCAACAATTGCAACTAACATCATTTACTTTAAATATCTTAATATAAGATATTTATATTTTAATTAATTTAATCATTTAACAATTAAATAATTAATTAATTAATCAAATACAAATATATTAAATATATGTATAATATTTACATTAAATATTAAAAACATATATTCATTTAGGATATAAGTCAAATAACTCATTTTGACTATTAATTAATGTGTATTTAAATTAATCAAGTATTAAATGTAAATACACAATAATTAGGCAAATGACTATCTAGTCCTTTTAGCACGTATCTTGCGTTTAACCTTAAAACGACTTTATAAATAATCAATATTATTTATTAATGTTGCTCAAGTGCTCTACGTGTATGTTTCATTATTGAGACTCTCTAGATTCAGGTATATCCGTCACGAAATCAAATTTCGTGTCCATAATCTATCCACCTGTAATCTCGTTGAACCATACAGGTCGAGGTCATGGCAAATGTATAATTCCTCCGTCACAGGTATCCGGATAAATCCCAGAGATATAGATGTAAACGCCAAATCTCCATCGGGATTATCCAGTCGACTATTCTATTAGCAATCTCAAAAGAATGTTTAGAACTAGCTTCTAAACTTTACCACGGGCCCATGGTTTTATCTGATTGCTAATCATTTGGACTACATATGCTCTGATACACAGAATTGACGGATCCTATCTTGATACACATAGGACACCCTGAGGATCTATCTACACCCAACGAACAGGCGGAGGTCTGATCTAAATAGATCGGTGACGTGACTGCCGTCTAAGTGTAGAAGATGTCTCATGTGCCCACAATGGTATCTCAAGTCTAAGAATCACAAGTGCTACTCAACCCAAGAAGATTCTTATTGACGCTGGTGTACCATCCATTAAGAATCTTCGGTGAGTCGTTCAGTGTTTATCCACTATAAACACCTACACGTCTATACTAGTCTCCAAGACTAATGGTTCATTGAGAAACCATTGGAATCATATATTCCAGTATAACGACATGTACCGGTCTCAACGGGTTTACTATACTGACCAAGTAGTGTAAACCTTGACCAGGAACTGTCTGAGAATGACAACGTCATGATACTTCTCAATGTCCGTTACGACGCTTTTGCAACTGTATCATGACTAATCATTCTAGGGTCATGACGTCTTTACCATATAGAAAGATAGATTATATTATAGAAACTGCATATATTATTCATAATAATAATGTTTTACATAAGTATTCAACAGAAATACAACCGGGAATTAGCGCTCTGAGCACCAACCCCAACACCATTGAGTGGGGAGTCCTAGTTGTGGGCAATCCTTCGTCAGCGAGAGCCTTTGTCCGCGCTCCCGTAAACCCACCCGTGAACCGTAGTTGCATGACTAGTAGAAATTATTTCCTTATGTTTATGTTTCGGACTATCGTCATTTGGATCCAGTTGGACTTCTTGTCAAGAGACGTGAACTTGTTGGGCCATTTAAACAAGGACGAGTCTGTGTCCTTTGACAATTGGACCAAAAGCTTCTAAAATGCCAATAGGCAGTTTATGTTTGGGCCTCTTATCATTTGAAGTTGTTTAGCCATGTTATCGCAAAAGTGTGAACCTGTTGGGCCTTTTCAACTGGGACAAGTTTGCACCGCGCAATAGTGTGATTGAATACTTTAAAATGATAATGGGCCAACTAGTATAAAATTTTCATGGGCTTATATATTACATGCATTGCACGCATATATGCTGACTGAGAATTTTAAAGAAACATCATAGATTCCCGTTGGGTTATGGAAGTGGGGAGACTCATCAAAAGACCGTCAGCAAATATGAGTGGATCAGAGAATAAGGTATCTCTCATGGATCAGCTGGAGAATGGGCTCACCAAGGTTACCGAACAATTACAAGCTTTGACTACTGCTATGGCTAACATGGATGTGCCCCGTGCTGGGGGGAGCTTTGAGAATGTAAGGTGTGAAGAGCCTCCGAACAGATTGAATGGTGATTCCCCTGTGTTTGATGATGATATGGCTGAATATGCCGCAGAGAGAATAGCCGGGTCTCAGGCCGAGATGCAGAAACTCCATGATCAGATGGAGTCGGTTACCCATAAACTGAAGGGGAAGCATGAGGACTTATTGGATTATGAGGCGATGACCTTTGAGGAGCGGCTGCCAGCTCAGTTTAAAATGCTCGATATAGCCAAATTTAATGGGAATAGGGACCCGATGGTCCATCTCCGACAATATGTCTCAGTAATGAGTTCAGTGGCCCTATCACAACGCCAAGTTCGGAAAATGTTCGGAATGTCGCTTGAGGGGGCACCCGTAGTATGGTACCACAGCCTTGAAAGAAAGGTTAAAAAAGATTAGAGGGAACTGGCAGACGCCTTTCTGAAATAGTATGTTACAGACTTGGAGATTGACTTATCGCTCCGCGACTTGGAGAACACCAAATAGAAACCGGAGGAGAGCTTCAAGGATTATGTGGATCGGTGGAGAAGCCAGCTTTTGAAGATGCAGACTCAGCCTTCAGAGAAAGACCAGATCAAGATGATCATCAAGGCCACCAAGCCCTCTATTTATGGTAAGTTGATGAGGATGACTTCGATGATTGCTGATTTTCGACAGTTGAGGGAGACTGTTATGGATATTGAGGAGGAAGAGGCTGAAAACATAAAGTTTTATGGCCAGAATAGGAGGAATTTTGGGGGGCCTTCTGAAACCAAGCCCGCTACTGCCGAGGTCGCTGCCATCAGAAACGGGCAATTCTCCAACCTTGGTAGACCTTGTCGAAGGTGTTTGAAATATTAAAGGGACACGGACTCTTAAAACCCTTAGAAGGAAAACCACTTCCACACCCCACCGCCACACCTAAACGTGAACCTTTATTGTCACTTCCACCAACAACATGGCCATGACACCGAGAACTGCACCCGCCTCAGGCATGAAATCCAAGACCTCATAGATTCCCACAAAATACCCGACCTAGGAAAAAAACAACCCAACACGCACAGAAACCCTCTACCAAACTACCACTCTGTTCCACCACCCACCTACATGATCAAATCTGGCCTACATGAAAGTTTCGTCCTCCAAGCTCTCAACCACTCAGCTTCTTTCATGGGAATAGGGAATGACAATGGTGGATAACCATAGGCCAAGGAAGAAGGCAATGCTGCGAATGATGAAGTTGTTCCTCCTAGTTTATTTGATCCTGTATTTTTAATATAGACATTGATTTTGTCTACTTGTTCGAACCATTTCTTAATGATAATAAAGGCGTTCATTTCGTTTACTTGCCTGAGTCTCTTCCTTTCAACCTGCAACATGAGTATATTTGATAAAAGCATTCAACCCTGGTACTGTGATACTCGGCGATATTTAGATCCAGGGGAATTCTTGGAAGAAGCAAGCAGAAAAGATAGGATAGCCATTTAGTAATGGGAAATGGGGTAGTGAGACTGTCAGACATAGAAGGGAACGAGCTCACCGAGCCAACCAACGTGAATAGAATGAAGCAATACTTTGCCTAAGGAAGAGAAGATCGAGCAGTCACCAAGGGAATTGGCCAAAGACCTAACCCAACGGGACATGAAATTCACTCATGCATGCATGCATACACGTAACATATTTTGCATTCTTTTTGTGTCTGTTTTGTTTTATATTCACATGTTTCAAGAAAAAAGAAAGCGGCAAAGGCAAGCCAAAAAAAAAAAGCAGCAACAGTGCAGTCAGTTTCAGAAATGAATCAGTGTTAGTTCAGGGAATGAATCCCATGGGGGCGAAGCCCACGATCAGTATGAGTTTCGGGAATGGATCTCAAGGGGGCGAAGCCCACATTATCAGCAATTGAAAGGAAGAATTCCATGGAGTGAGTGAGTGAAAAAAAAAAAAAGTCTTTGATAGTTAGGCATATGTCCGGTGATGACATTGTTTGCTGAAAAAAAAAAAAAAAGTCTTTGATAGTTAGGCATAAGTGTGAGATGTGCTCTCATCTGGTATTCTGAATGGATTGATCTCGGGTAGACTCATGAGCACTGGATTACGGGATCTCAACAGTAGAAGCTTGAGTAGTTGGCAAGATGACTAGTTGAAGAGATGGTGGATCAGTGAATGACCGTTTGCCTGGATGTCCATCCTGGTTTACTTATGATACGATATATGATATGGTTGGAAACAAAGAGAAAGTCTCTCAAATGAAAAGAAAAAGAAAAAATAGACCGCCTATAACCGATAAGCGTGAAGCTACCCATGGGCGAGTATCAGGACCACCATGAGGAGAAATGCTACCTTAAAGGGTAGGTGTGTCAAAGAAAGAAAAAGAAAGAAAAGAGAAAAAGAATAAAAAGAAAAAGAAAAAAGAAAGTTCAAAATGAAAAGAATGAGACAAGAAAAAAGAAGAATACCATATCATATTGAGTATGACGAAGTAATCACAGAGTGTGATCAAGACATCTAGATTGGTTAGACCCACTGGTCCGATTCTCCGAGACGAAATCATCAAGTTGGCATACTTAAGGATTAAGCTGCGAAAGAGCCTTGGCACACACACACTAGGAGTCTAGTTCAGATAACCTATTCAGACGATCGGAATTGAGTGTATCAAGTACTTTGAAGGTTCTCAGGTTTCGACGCGAAGCATTCGTTGAGGACAAAAATATGTCTAGCTATCAAGATTATCTCATGAGAGGCAGTATAGTATGTTGAAATAAACCATCACATCATCAATATCAGTTTTGGGGATGAGTCCCGAGGGTGAGGCCCACATCATTATCAGTGTCAGTCTTGCCGAGTATGGCACTTTGGGGGCGAGGCCCACATTAGCATCAATATCAGTCCTGCCGGGTATGGCACTCTGGGGGCGAGGCCCACATTAGCATCAGTATCAGTCTGGCCGGGTATGGCACTCTGGGGGCGAAGCCCACATCATTATCAGTATCAGTCTTGTCGGGTATGGCACTCCGAGAATGGAGCAAGGTTCGAGAATGAACAAGCCGAGAATGGCAATCCGAGAATGGAGCAAGGTTCAAGAATGAACAAGCCGAGAATGGAACAAGGTTCGAGAATGAACAAGCCGAGAATGGCAATCCGAGAATGGAACAAGGTTCCAGAATGAACAAGCCGAGAATGGCAACCCGAGAATGGAGCAGAGTTCGAGAATGAACAAGCCGAGAATGGCAATCCTAGAATGGAGCAAGGTTCGAGAATGAACAAGCCGAGAATGGCAATCCGAGAATGGAGCAGAGTCCGAGAATGAACAAGCCGAGAATGGTAATCCAAGAATGGAGCAGAGTCCGAGAATGTACAAGCCGAGAATGGTAATCCGAGAATAGAGCAAGGTTCAGGAATGAACAAGTCAGGAATGGCACTCCGAGAATGGAGCACGGTTCGAGAATGGACCACCTCCCAGTAACGGTTCGGGAATGGACCACATCACAGCAACGGTTCGGGAATGGACCACCTCTCATCAACTCAGTTTGAAGCAACAGGCAAGTCATGTGGCAGCTGGCGAGCCCGGTAAGTAAAAATGCATTGCATAAACTTTGATAGATTGTCATTGTCACACACTGCACAAGTCCCATCAAAATGGGGGCGACTGTAGGCACTGCATTTTTGCATGTAAGTCCCGATGATGAGTCTCATATGGAGACACTACCTCTTAAGTTGCGGAAGTCGCGGGAAACGGACGTCGGAAGGGAAGAGTCAAGAATTAACACATTGTTGGAATTAATTCGTTTGTTTATGCTTCAGGTTTGCTTGTTGGACTTCCGTTTTAAAACACACCTTTGGCCCAAACCCCCACAAACCACAAACCAAGCCCACACATCACTAAGACACACACCAAGCCCATCTCACTCAAGCCCAATCCAAGAAATAATTAAAACATATTTAAAACACAAATTAAATTAAATTAAATTAAAACCAATTAAATTGAAATTAAATTAAATTACTAATTTAAGCAAATCTCTTCCTAATTTAAATAAATCACCTACCAATTTAAATATATTCCCCCACCAAAATACAATTATCCTTTCCTTTTTTAACTAATTAAATCCATCCCTAATTTAATTGATTTGTTTCCTTTTCAAAACCCATGCCTAACCCTAATTGACAACTATAAAAATAACACAAAATGCAACCCTAAGGCTCTCCACTCTCACGGCGAAACCAAAAACAACAAACTCTCACCTCTCTCCTCTCACTACACTCGGCAGCCAAACCCTACCCTCTCTGGATCTTCTTCTTCACGCACAAACCCTAGGAACATGCTCTCTCTCTCGGCATGCATAAACAATAAACCCTCCACTCATCTCACTAAAACTGCCGAGCCAACAAACTGCCAGCCACGCACACACCAAATCCTTACAAATCCAAAACGCACAAACCATAAAACCTAACCCACACATAAGACTCACGTCCCTTTGTACTTTCAAAGCACGTACACATTGCCAAGATAAGCCCCCTAACTGCAGCCACACAGGTCTCTCACTTTACATTATCTCCACGCACAACAGTCTATCAAACTGAGCAGGCCACAGACTCGGCAAACACAGGTCTCACGCCATTTGATTCATCAGCCCAAGCCAAGACTTACACCTACAAATACACTCAACACCCGCCACTCAGCGCTCTGACCTTATCACGAACACACACTGCCACACCCCAAATAGAGTATAGGCCACGTGAAATAAACAAATAGACCCCACACTGAGTGAACAAACAAAGAAAATAATGAACCCTGCCATTCACAAACTGCCCCTCCAAAAAAATCAGCCGTGCATAGACCACTCAACCTCACAAACACACACGAGTTGACACACGACCTGATACCCATTCCACAATCGACAACAGCAAGCCACCTAAAAACCCTTCATAAGCCGTGACAAACCAAGCACCCCCTACACCATGACACAGCCCCTTTATCCAGCCAACAGACTGTCCCAAAAACCCTTGACGTGAGCCAAACAACCTAACCTAAACAGTCCCCAAATACCTCAAAACCGTGACCCAATATTACCCAAAATCAGTGAACAAAAATAGCAGCGAAACGGAGTAAAAAATAGCAGCCCAAACTGTGAAACAGCGAAGGAAAACGTTGAACTAGTTAACCGAAGGAGTTCCGGAGCATCAACCCTTCCGACGGCCGCATACCGCACTTCCGAGAGACGATTTAAGAGGTTAGACCTGAGGGCACCTTCTTTATTTATTATCCTTTATTTTTATTTATTTTATTACTTTATTTTGCATGAGTATTGTGGATTGGTGCATGATATGATTTCTGGATGAACGGAATATGTGTTCTTTCTTGTGGTATATCGGATGGCAACCCGGATGTAAATTCCGTAGCCGAATCTGAATGGACGGTATTGTGGTTTGCACTCAGGATACAATGCCACGTACCACTTGAGAGATTCACATGTTTCACTTTATTTTATCTTATTCGTCTATTATTCGCATTTTTACATTCCGCCATTTACTTTCCGTACGTTATTTGTTTGTGTATTGATGATATAATGCGCATGGGCTATCTAGGGTGGATTAAAGGTCCTCTATTCGAGGGAAATGCCTAAAGGCTACCTTTACCACGATGTTTTGTCGCGCCAGACGAAGTATGTTTGATTGAATGTGAGATATGTTTAATCAGATATACGGAGTTCCACATTATTGTCTCATTCATTTGTATGCATTGTAACATAATGCGCATGGGCTAACTAAGGTGGATTAAAGGTCCTCTATTCGAGGGAAATGCCTGAAGGCTACCTTTTCCACGATGTTTTACCGCGCCTTTTATTATGTCATTTACCCTTTGCATATCATTGCTTTCTTTACGCATGCATTGCATTCTAGTGCGCATGGGCTAACTAGGGTTGATTAAAGGTCCTCTATTCGAGGGAAATGCCTAAAGGATACCCTTACCATGATGTTTTGCCGCATCGGACGAAGTATGTTTGATTGAATGTGAGATATGTTTAATCGGATATACGGAGTTCCACATTATTGTCTCATTCATTTGTATGCATTGTAACATAATACGCATGGGCTAACTAGGGTGGATGAAAGGTCCTCTATTCGAGGGAAATGCCTGAAGGCTACCTTTATGACCGGTGCTTACACACGCGTATAACGCAAGCGCACGTATCGTTCAAGTAGTATAAAAAGTATCGATCCCACGAGGACTTAATACCTAAGCTATTAATTTTATGAGGTCAAATGATTACTAGTATCTAACAGGTTGTTTGATTGATTTGAAAAGGTGACAATTCTAAATTTAAAAACAAGTAAATAAAATTGTTCGAAAGTAGGTTTAAGAAAATTCAATATTAAAAACTATCTAGGGTTGTGATTTCTTCCAATATCATTTTAAAGGTGAATTGGTTATTTTATGTTTGTGTAATAAATCGGTTTACTAACCTGGAACACTAAATTATGTGAAAGCCTCTGTCGATGGTCAGACACAAATACCCAGTTTAACCCAATTGAACCATATGTCTATGTCAACCAAATTATCTGGATTCATTAAGTTTAAGTTCCAATTATGGCTACCCCTGCCCGACAGGTATATGTCTATCCTATAAGGAAATCTATTAAAGGGTTATATATCCTCAAGGAAGATCGTGGGCTATTAAGTCTAAGGATGAAACCTAAAATCTCTATTTCTAGTTCATTTTAGATTTACCCGATCAATCTTATTAGTGGCCAATTAACAAGACGCATTAGGCTTAAGACTTAATAAGTAAACCTTTAAATTACCCAAACTATAAAATAACCCCTTATAAACTGGTGATATTAAAATTCATCACAACCCCAGATAACTAATTTAGTTACAACATATAACTAGGGCTAGTAAAAACTTGAAAGTAAAAGACATAAAGTAAAAATGCTGAAAAGTAATTGCGGTAAAGTAAATTGCAATAAAATAAAATGCTAAGGTAAAAGGATCAACTTTTACTACTACTAATTTAGATATCTCCCATAATATAATATATAAACTTGTGATTATTTTACCAACCAGTCATATATGCGGCACATGATTAAGTCAAATTAAGTCCAACCAGCCATAAAGGCGGAATCAAAATAAACCTGCCATATAGACTGTAAGAAAATTTAATTACCAACCGACCAATCTGGCGGTATCCTTGATTAGTCAGGTTTAAACCAGATTAAAATGAATTACCAACCGACCAATCTGGCGGTATCTGTGGGAACACAGAAACTGGGCGACGCATGCTGTTCCGGGCTCGCGGCCCGGTTGGGAGTACGGAGTAGCCCGCGAGGGACTAAACAGGAGAATAATGGAGTCGCCACACTGTGTAAACCAGGAAAAAGATTTAAGGCCGCACTCACCCCTCGCAAGGGAAGACCTCAAACCATTGGGTTCGGAATGGTCCCTTACTTATGCCACTTGTAATAAAATGATTTGTGCAATAATTTAACCAAGCCTAAGCAACATTTATTTCCAAGGGTAATCTACTCCTAAGGTTCACATGCATGAAAGTAATCATCATAACGGTGAACATGCAATAGCACACAGCAATCTCATGAACATACTTCGATCATATAATGCGGAAAACAAAGAACAACCTAAACATAATGTAAATTCCAAGCGCAAAATAAATGACTAATCATGCTTGAAAATGAACAACTAAATAGGGTAAATCATGCTTAAGAACCAAGTAACATACTAACGGCCTAATCATGCTTGAATACCATCTCATGAACACATCAAATAGATAAATGCAGGGATACAAATAGTATGATTGATTATATGATACAAGAGAAATCACCTGAGAAATAATTATGCATGACATGTGATTAAAAGGACTCAGTTCAGTGTATGCGCGTTTGTATAGCATTTGAAAACGCGTTCGAACAGTAAATAAAAGGTTCGTGTTCGTATAGCGTTTGAGAACGAGTTCGAACGGGACTGGACCTGATGAAACAAAACACATTCGCATTCAAGTAGCGTTCGTAAACGCGTTCAAACTGTAAATAGAAGGTTCGCGTTCGTATAGCATTTGATAACGCATTCGAACGGGACCAGACCTGATGCATGATAAAACAAAGGAAATATGTGCGTGTTCGAGTAGTGTTCGTAAACCCGTTCGAACGGTAAACAGAAGGTTCGCATTCATATATTGTTTAAGAATGTGTTCGAACGGGACCAGACCTGATGCATGAGAGACGACGCAACACATACATAAATAAGCAAATCCACAATGTAGGACCCCGTGTGCCCGATTGAACTCGTTCCCATTCAATCGGGTGTACCTTGTCCGGCGCGGCAAAACATCATGGTAAAGGTAGCCTCTAGGCATTTTCCCTCGAATAGAGGACCCTTAATCCACCCTAGTTAGCCCATCCGCAATAGAATGCAATACATGCATGAATAGAACAATGATATGCATAAAGTCAATGACATAACAAAAAACGCGGCAAAACATCGTGGTAAGGTAGCCTTCAGGCATTTTCCCTGGAATAGAGGACCTTTAATCCACCCTAGTTAGCCCATGCGCATTAGAATGCAATACATGCATAAATAGAACAATGATATGTATAAAGTCAATGACATAACAAAAAGCACGGTAAAACATCGTGGTAAGGTAGCCTTCAGGCATTTTCTTCCCTCGAATGGAAAACCTTTAGACCAATATGCTAAGCCCATGTGCATCACATCATCAACACACAAACAAACAACATACATAAAGTAAAATGGCGAAATATAAGATGCGGATAATAAAAAATCAAGATAAAATAAAGGGAGATATGTGTCGTTTACTCAAGTGGTACATGGAGTTGTATCCCAAGTACAGACCACACTACCGTCCATTCGGATTCGGCTACGGAATTTACGTCTGGGTTTCCATCCTATATACCACAAGAGACGACACATTTTCCCTTTCATTTGAAGGCCATAACATGCATCCATAAACGACTCTCATGCGAATAAAACAATTAAAAAAACGAATGACAATAAATAGAAAAAGTGCCCTCAGGTCTAACCTTTTAAAATTACCTCTCGGATGTACGGTACACGATCGTCGGAAGGGCTAACGCTCCGCAACTCCTCCGGTTCACTGCTCTCGTTCATTGTCTCACTGTTTTGAGTCGTCGTTCTCCCTGTTTTGCTGCTATTTTTACTCTATTTTGCTGCTCTTTCGGTGATGTTTTCTGGTCACTGTTTCAAGTATTTTAGGCCACTGTTTTGGGGTATTTGGGGCTGCTGTTTTCGTGATGTTAAGGGCTGCTGTTTATGGGTGAATTTCGTTAGTTTGGGGGGTGTTCCAGGGGCAGTTTTTCGGTCAAACAGTGAATGTTTTAGGTAGTGATTTTCGGTAATACAGTGGATGTTTTAGGGGCTGTGATTTTCGGTTATGGAGGGAAGAGGAGGAGAGGGCTGTTTTGGGCGGGTAGTGGAGGGTAATGCAGTGGTTCTAAGGCTTTGAATATGCGGTAAATGGGGTGCTTGGGAGAGTGCTTGGGCGTGAATCTATTGAAAGTATTGTATGTATCAACTAGCCAGTGTGAAGGGTTGGAATTGGGTTTCTTTTATAGACAAAGGCTAGGGCTTCTCCTTGTTTGAAAATGAAGGAATCAATTAGTGTCTTACGAGGATAGCAAAAGATTGATTGGAGACAAGATTTGGTTAATTAGGAAGTTCATATATTTAATTTGATTGGTTTAGGCATGATATTTGTTTTATTAGGAATGGATATATTTTATTGATTTTAATTAGGCATGATTTTATTTTAATTTGGTATACTATTTTTAGATTTTATTTAATTTTTTCATTTGTTAAATATTTATTTTATTAATTGGATATGTTTTATGGGCTTTGGTGGGCAAATTGGGCTTGGATGTGAGGCTAGCAGCAAAACCAGAAATACCGACACCGTTCGAACGCCGATTCGAACACTACACGAATGCCCGCAATCTGCTTGACGTTCGAACGTGGTCACGAACGCAGCACGAACGAAAACAGTGAACTTGTGAAATGAACCTGATGACATACTTATTCTGAATTTCCGCTTCCGACGTCCGTTTCCTGCGACTTCCGTGACTTAAAAGGTAGTGTCTCCAAATGAGACTCATCATAGGGACTTATATGCAAAAATGCAGTGCCTACAGTCGCTCCCACTTTGATGGGACTTGTGTAATGTGTAACAGTGACAATCCTATCAAAGTTATGCAATGCATTTTAATTTACCTGGCTCGCCAGCTGCCACTTGACTTGTCTGTTGTGCTGAGATACTTTGACCTTTGGGCTTTGTTCCCAAACTGCGTTGAGAGAGAGCTTTATTCTCCTAGGCTTTATTCCTGAGCTGTTTTGAAAGTGGGCTTTATTCCTCTAGGCTTTGTTCCCGAACTGTGTAGAGATATGGCTTTATTCCCCTGGGCCATGTTCCCGAACTGCTTTGAAAGTGGGCTTTATTCCCCTAGGCTTTGTTCCCGAACTGTGTAGAGATATGGCTTTATTCCCCTAGGCCTTGTTCCCGAACTGCTTTGAAAGTGGGCTTTATTCCCCTAGGCTTTATTCCCGAGCTGTGTTAAGATAGGACTTTATTCCTCTGGGCCTTGTTCCCAAACTGAGTTAAGATAAAGCTTTATTCCCTTGGGCCTTGTTCCTGAACTGTGTTAAGATAGAGCTTTATTCCCCTGGGCCTTGTTCCCGAACTGCTGAATGTGGGCTTTATCCCCGATCTGAGCTGACTGTGGGCTTTGTTCCCGAATTGTTTTGAATGTGGGCTTTATTCCCGAACTGTACTGATTGTGGGATTTATTCCCGAACTATACTGAATGTGGGCTTTATTCCCGAACTGTACTGACTGTGGGCTTTGTTCCTGAATTGTATTGAATGTGGGTTTTATTCCCGAACTGTACTGAATGTGGGCTTTATTCCCGAACTATACTGAATGTGGGCTTTATTCCCGAACTGTGCTGAATGTGGGCTTTATTCCCGAACTGTGCTGAATGTGGGCTTTATTCCCGAACTGTATTGAATGTGGGCTTTATTCCCTGGGCCTTATCCCCAAACTGATACTGATACGGGCCTCAGCCCTGGGACTCATCCCCAAAACTGCTGCTGATGTGGCCCTGGACCCTGGGACGCATCCCAAAACTGCTGCTGAGGTGGGCCTCGACCCTGGGACTCATCCCTAAACTGATGCTGATATGGGCCTCGCCCCCAAACTGATACTGATGTGGGCCTCGCCCTGAACTGGTACTTGTTAGTGTTCCTAGAACATGCCAAGGATCTAATAAGCAAGAAAAGGTGTTCATAAATTCATTATAAGTTGCGGAATTACTTACATTGAATGGAGTTGAGCTTTTAAAATTTTGAGAAGAAGATCTCAAGATCCAACCTTTGTGTTGATTCCAAGCTTTGAGTTGGTTTCCAAGATCCTTCCTTTGATGATTCCAAGCTTTGAGTTGTTTGAATGAAGATCTCCAAGATCCAACCTTTGTGTTGATTCCAAGCTTTGAGTTGGTTTCCCTATCACCTTAGAAGACTTCTACAAGTGCTAGCTTTGTTGATTTTGCAACAAAATCAAAGAGAATAGATAATGAAGCTCACGCCCATGCTTAGTCCATTAGGGTTTGCTTTGTGTCAAAAGTGTTGTGTAATGAGAGAGAGAGATGCCTTTTGGTAAAACCAATTTACCCTTTTACCTAAACAAGGTGGTTGGGTAAATGGTTTCACCAAAACCATTCCAAGGTAGTTGGAAAGTTGGTGGCTTGGCATAAATGCCAACTACCCTCCCAACTACCACATGTGAAGTGGGCCCCACATTTGAATTCAAAATTCAAATGGATTCTACGAATGTTTCCTGCGGCTCGGATTCGTTTAATCCATTAAACGAATTTCCGTCGCTAAATAATTATAACTAATTTAATTAAATGACGACGCCTCGTAAATATATTACGAATGCCATTTACGAATTAATTCTAAATTAATCTGTTCGCTCGTATTAAAGTCCAACTTTAATTTCGTAATGAAATCCAATTCATATTAATATATCCGATATATTAATTTTAGCCCATACAAATAAATTAAATAGAAAAATCAAATTTAACTATTAAATTTATTTTACCCATTAATTCCAAATTAATCGCGTTCTCTCTCTTCCGAACACATTTAATCCCAGATTAAATAAAGCCTCAATTAATCCCAGATTAATTTTCTCCCTCTAAATTAATCCCAGATTAATTCTAGTTTAAGTCAACTGTCATCGGTGAATCTTTGGGAAGCGACCCAAGAGATCCTTGGATATGTTGGCAGTAAATACGGTCCTCTGAATATCCGAATACGTGCGTACCTCGTACCACGTGCTTACCGATTTACAAGACATGGTTGGCTTCTAGCAAAGCACCGTGCCTACCCAATTCTCCAGAAATATTCTTACTGGAATATATAATCTATGTCAGGCGTAGTATACGTAGTATTACGTATAGCGATCCAGTATCGGATGTCACGTGCTAGGCCTAAGGCTGGAATTATGTCTGCCCCGTATGAAGCACATGTCGGATGTCTGGTAACTAGTCTCTATAATCGGATGAACATGACCTAGTCATATCAATCCAGTGACTAGATACTAACGGATGTTCTTAATATCAATCCAGTGACTATCACTTGGATTGACTTTTTTGTGACTCCATATGCTCAAAGCGTATGAACACGTGGTCACGTATATTTTTCAATGTACGAGTTCTCAGAGAGTGTTAACAACTTTAAATCTATCCCAGTAGATCTTTATTCCTAGAATAAAGGTTGTTTCTCCCAAGAATTCTACGGAGAATTTTCATGAAAACCAAGCTTTCACCGATTGTAATATGGGAATATCATTTCCAAGAAATGACATATCATCATTATTTAGGACAGTCATTTTCAGTACGCTCCCACTAACCTCCTTATATACACAAGAATCATTTTTCGTTTTGAATTAAATCATAAACCATTATGATTACATCAAAACGATAATTACAAGAACCTAATGCTTGCTTCAATCCAAACATGGATCGAATAACCTGCAAACCTTGTTTGCTAGTTTTGATACGACAAAATCGTCAGGATGTTGTAAACATCCTCCAAAAGATTTCCTTTTAGGAAAGCGATTTTTCGTTCAACTGCCATATTTCATAAATGAAACATGCAGCATCAGCAAGCATTATCCAAATGGATTTAACGTGGCAACATGTAAAATATTTCATTGTAATCAACACAATGTTGATAACGATACCTTTCCGCTACAAGCCTAGCTTAGTACGTTGGTATGCAGCCATCCACGTATGTCCTCCTTGAAGACTTTATAGTACCAATAGGTACAATGCCTTGCGGTACAACAACTAGTCTCTAAACATAATTGGTATACATGGAATCCATTTCGGACTTCATGGCACTTTGCCATAATGGGGAGTCGATACCTTTGTATCACTTCCTCATATGTAGTCAGTTTGTCTTCCTCAATAAGATTGACATCTTTATGAGGTGAGATCAGAAACCCATACCTCCCAGGTTGTTTTCTGACTCTCTCCGACTAACGCGGTTCTTGTGTATTCGAAGATTGTGGTACAGTTTCATCCTTGATGAACTGTTTGTGTTCCATTAAGGACTAGGTGCCTTGAACAATATTACTCTGATTTTCATCGAGTTTTACTATCCTCCCACTTACCACTGCATATAGGTATTCCTCTTAGGAAAAACGCATGGCGAGCAACAATTACATTGTTCTCATGTTGAGATGTATAGGTACTGTACTTTGGTTTCCCTAGGATAACCTACAATTTAGGCACTTATCCGATTTTGGTTCTAGTTTGGTATCATCCAAACGTATGCCCAGCATTCCCAAATCTTTAGGAGTGAGAAAACCCAGTTTCTTTACCTGTTCATATCTAATATGAAATTATGTCTAACAGATTTTCATGGAACCTTATTCAAAATAAGTATTGCACTGTTAATGCTTATCCCTTTGAAGGAAAATGGTAGCTCAGAGCGACTCATGATTAACCTTATCATGTCTAACAAAATTCGGTTTCTCCGTTTGGACACACCGTCAAATTGACGTGTTCCAGGAGGAGTCCTCATTGAAAGAATACTATACTCTTTCAAGTATTTGAGAAACTTACTGCTTAAGTATTTTCATCATGGTCAAACTGTGATGGTTTTAATACTTTAGTCGATCTGTTTGTCTATTTCATGTCGAAACTCTAAAATTTTCCGATTTGTGTTTCATAAAAGACACATAACCATAACGCGATGCCACATCCATAAAGGTCATGAAATACTCATATCCACCTCTAGCCCAGCAAGATATGGGCCCACTTACGTCACTATGAACAAGGGCTAACAGATCGATGGCACTTACACTTTTACCAAGTAAAAGGTATTTTAGGTATTTTACCTAATAAACTAGATTCGTAGACATCATTTGAATGGAATCAAATCAGTCCTAGTATCCACTCTTCAAAAGTGTGGATATACGAGTCTTGTTTAATGTGTCCCAGACAACGCTGCCACAAATAAGTCTTATCTGATCAAATCAGTTTGAGCTATTTGTTCGTCATATTATATGTTTGAGATTTATTTATATTCAAAATATAAATACTATTATTCACATCTAATGTGTTTATCTCAATATCATCTTTATAAGATAAAACACTTTAGTGTTCTAGAATATAAAGGTATACTCGCAACGAGTTATACTCGATATAGAGATAATGTTTCTAGTCAAACTAGTTACATTATAACATTTCCTAATTTAAGTACACACCTGAAGGGTAGTTCCTAAACTTAGGTATCTACGGTAAAACAGCGACTTTCGTCCCGTTTCCGATTCGCAGATTAATCTCAATTGAAGTCAGTATCCTGCTCATAGCAGATTCTGCACATCAATGCATGTTTATGTATCACACTTAGTATTTAAAATCCAATTTTAATACTAGTAGTGAACATATTTATGACAAACATATTTGAAGTCAGAGCCTTGCTCGTCTTCAATTCCTTCATGTCTGCTTTGTCCATACGGCAGTCACGCTTCAGTGATCCCATTTGCCACAGTTTAAGCAGACATCTTGGGATATGTCCTTTGTCTTCCTAAAAGACAGTAATGATTTTGCCTTTGCCCTTTTCTATATCCTAGAAGCCTTTGGCCAAGCCTTGGGTTTCTAGAATATCGAAGTAAGGTGCGCCTTGCGCTACTTGCCTTATTGCAAACTTTGGCTTTATCTCTTTGAGAATAGCCATTAACTCTCCAAGAGTTATTAATTGCAATTTAATACTTCTAAGATATAAGAATAGATCTATGAAGATCCTTCAATTTCTTCATCATACTTTAAGGATCTAATCCTTAGTTCTGATTAGGAAATTAAGGAGTCCTTTTGACAAGTATAATGGATTAAGTACTAATGTTATCATCATATGAATCTTCCAAAGATCATGCTCTACTATTTGCTTAACTCTGGGCTTAGGCCTAATATGTTATTTTATCAAATAAAGTAACTTATTAGTTTCCAGGACCATCCTGAAATTTTATTCCCAATTTGAAAATTAAAGTCGTTCAAACACATTTTCACCCAGGATTATGTTTTAAACACTAATCTTTCAGTTATCTTGATTCCAATAGTCTAACTATCCAATCAACGATTTCGGGTACAATCTAATGTAATGATTATTATAGTCTAACTATATAACTAATTACAATTTTATTGGTTAAAATCAAATATATATTGATTACTATAATCTAATTATATAATCAACTATAAATGATCGGTAAAATTCAAATATATTGATTACTATAATCCAATTATATAATAAAGTATAAATGAAGGGTAAAATTCAAATATATTGATTACTATAATCCAATTATATAATCAACTATAAATGAAGTAGTTTGAATACAGTCCAACTGTTTAATTAAAACAACAATTAAATATTAGTCCAACTAATATATTAATTTATTGACGAAATATTGAAATGAGCGCGTATGACAAGTATCTAAACGAAATTGAAAATCTAATACTTGCCTCCCATTATTTTTCGGCGAGCCTCTAACCCTCTGTTGAGTACTCGGGAAACCTTGTTTCCTAGTGGGCTAGGATCCCGTTAAATTACATGCAATCTTGACTTCGGCCAACAAATTGTATGATACTTAACTAGGTAGATCTCTAAGATCGATTGGATCTCATCCAATTCCTAGATCCAGTAGGTGGACATCCAAGTCTGAAACATATATACAATATATATGCCAATATATCCAATATTTTTCCTAACCTTTTTCCTCTGAATCAACTAAGCCTTGCTTTGGCACAACAAGCTTAATGATTCCAGTTAAGCGGGACCCATTGCCATGGAAAGCTTCGTAATCAATGTCGATGGACAAGAAGTGATCTTGACTTTGGCCAACAAATCACGACTTGGACAAGACACCGATATGGAACAAAACTCTCATGATTCAAACACATCCGCAATTGAAAAAGGTCTTGACTTTGGCCAACAAACCAATGCCAACTTTGGATCTTGAGTAAGAATCACTCAAAGGAAGGAAAAACGCTTAATATGTTTTGAGGGTTTTTCGCGTAAATTGGCAACCAATTTATTATCTTTGATTAGGTCTCATCATACACCCTTAAGTATGCATTCTAAAAGCATAATAAGGCGCGATAAATAAATTAATAATGATATGTGGATGGATATGTCACAAATTGTTCCTAGAACAAATCATTCTCCTTCCTCTCCCCGGCTAGAACTATTCTAACTTCTACCCAATTACATAATACAATAAAGAAACCTCATTACCATGAGGGGAATGGTGAGAAGAGAAATACAAAGAATAAGGAGATAAAAGGCTGGACACGCAGGTCCAATTTAATAAATTCTAAATTTATTACAATTTCCAAAATTGCCCTCGCCCTTCTAATATCCATCTGATATACATTATTCATACAACACATCGTGTATTCATACAAATCATGTTATTCAATCAATCTAATCCAATTAATTAATCTTTGAATTAATGATCATCCAATGTTTAAACAACGATTTGATTTGCGCGAGTCCAACTCGTTTAAGAATAAATACTCAAAGTAAGTATTCTTGAATTATATTGACTACAACTTTAAATCCAATTTATTTGTATTCAATACTAATTCCAATTTAATTCCAAATTAAATATTTACACTTATTTATTTGCCTTAAAGACTTGGATTCCAAATCCAATCTTAATGGGTCTCAAAGGCCCAATAACATCCAATGTCATTTTAATTAAAGTCCAATGGGCTTTTAATTAATTCTTAAGGCATGGGCTTTGGCCATAATGGGTCAAACCCAAAATGCCAAGGCCCAATAGGAATCACCATATTGCCTACAAATTAATTTAGGCCCATTAGGCCCAATTAAATTCTTTAAAGGGCCAAGTGATGTATTTGGATTTTATGGAATTGATTTTGGGCCCAATTGGATCCAATCCAAAATTCCAAAACCAAACTTGGTCAAACCAAGCCCATTAAGCCCAAATACACACTTTTAGCCCAATTCATAATTTAAAGGCTTATTAACATAATTATAATATTCCAAATATCAATTATTTTAATTAAAGTGTATTAGCCATGATTAATTAATTAAACTCAATATTTCCAAAATACCAATTAACTTAATTAATCATTTAAAATCCATCAATTTATGCTCAACACAAATTGAAGCAAAAATATCATTTTCATGCTCAACATGCTCTTTGAATTTAACATAAACATTATTGACTTTGATTCCAATCCAATCAAACCAACAATCAACATTTAAATATGCATTTAAAAACATCCAATGATTTATAAAAAAAATAAACTGCAGTCCAATTACAGTGACTTTCGGCCATGCTAAGGAGAAATTAAAAAATTTGATCCAATCAATTAATTCCAAATCTAATCATTCACAACTCTAAGTTAACATAATCTAAGCATGCTCAAAGCATCAATTTGAAGAAATCATGCTCAAAACACAAAAGCCCCAAATTTTAGTCTCATGAACCCTAAAATTTTCATGCTTAAAATTGGCTCTTGATACCATTGTTAGTGTTCCTAGAACATGCCAAGGATCTAATAAGCAAGAAAAGGTGTTCATAAATTCATTATAAGTTTTGGAATTACTTACATTGAATGGATTTGAGCTTTTAAATTTTTGAGAAGAAGATCTCAAAGATCCTTCCTTTGTTGATTCCAAGCTTTGAGTTGGTTTCCAAGATCCTTCCTTTTGATGATTCCAAGCTTTGAGTTGTTTGAATGAAGATCTCCAAGATCCAACCTTGTGTTGATTCCAAGCTTTGAGTTGGTTTCCCTATCACCTTAGAAGACTTCTACAAGTGCTAGCTTTGTTGATTTGGCAACAAAATCAAAGAGAAGAGATGATGAAGCTCACGCCAATGCTTAGTTCAATTAGGGTTTGTTTTGTGTCAAAGTGTTTGTGTAATGAGAGAGAGAGATGCCTTTTGGTAAAACCAATTTACCTTTTTACCTAAACAAGGTGGTTGGGTAAATGGTTTCACCAAAACCATTCCAAGGTAGTTGGAAGTTGGTGGCTTGGCATAAATGCCAACTACCCTCCCAACTACCACATGTGAAGTGGGCCCCACATTTGAATTCAAAATTCAAATGGATTCTACAATGTTTGCCGCGGCTCGGATTCGTTTAATCCGATTAAACGAATTTCCGTCGCAAAATAATTAAATCTAATTTAATTAAATGACGATGCCTCGTAAATATATTACGAATGCCATTTACGAATTAATTCTAAATTAATCTGTTCGCTCCTATTAAAGTCCAATTTTAATTTCATAATGAAATCCAATTCATATTAATATATCTGATATATTAATTTTACCCCATACAAATAAATTAAATAGAAAAATCAAATTTAACTATTAAATTTATTTTACCGATTAATTCCAAATTAATCGCGTTCTCTCTCTTCCAAACACATTTAATCCCAGATTAAATAAAGCCTCAATTAATCCCAGATTAATTTTCTCTCTCTAAATTAATCCCAGATTAATTCTAGTTTAAGTCAAATGTCATCGGTGAATCTTTGGGAAGCGACCCAAGAGATCCCTGGATATGTTGGCAGTAAATACGATCATCGGAATATCCGAATACGTGCGTACCTCGTACCACGTGCTTACCAATTTACAAGACATGGTTGGCTTCTAGCAAAGCAATGTGCCTACCCAATTCTCCAGAAATATTCTTACTGGAATATATAATCTATGTCAGGCGTAGTATACGTAGTATTGCGTATAGCGATCCAGTATCGGATGTCACGTGCTAGTCCTGGGGCTGGAATTATGTCTGCCCCGTACGAAGCACATGTCGGATGTCTGGTAACTAATCTCTATAATCGGATGAACATGACCTAGTCATATCATCCCGATGACTGCAGTACTTAAGAGTACTAGTTCTGTATCCTACGTGACATCATCTCCACTATGACTGGAGTGATACTTCCGTCTTGACATCACACCCAATACACTACGATTCTCAATATACCCAGCAGAGGCGTACACAAAACCGGTTAAAGTCCTGGACGACCAAAACTAAAGCATACCGATTGTCGCAAGTATTAGCGATGCAAGTCTCAGGTTAAGACCAAATACACCTACCCTGATTTCGGACTTCCATAGACACATAGTCATACTACCAATGGAATTCCGAGGGGTCTATCGAGAGCGAAGCTGTTTTCCGTACCATCGGTAAACACAACCTCCTATCACACTTGCATAAGTATCCAATACTTAAATATTGAGAACTATGTCGTTGTGCTCCCACAATGCGCACAAGTGTAATACTAGTCTATTTCGCATTATCGATCTCCAATCTCGATAATACTACGACTAGGGATTCTTTAATGATAAATCCTTCATGGACTGATACTGTCTCATATCATCTCAATCCAGGAACTAATCATAGGGACCTCCTATCATTTATACATCTCGGTGATCTAATCACAAATGATAAGAGTGCAATCTCCTTGTCACATAGTTAATTTATACAACAACACCATGATCTGTACAAATAGTGACGCTATGGGTCATAATTGTCCCACAGTACTGAGGTGGGCCTCGCCCCCAGACCGATACTGATATGGGCCTCAACCTCATACTGATACTGATATGGGCCTCAACCCTGGGACTCGTCCCCAAACTGCTGATGTCATATTGATGCTTCTGATTGGATTTCATTTGCCGTTTTCTCTCTTTCTTGTTCAAAACCTGTGAATACAAAACAAACACAAAACACAAAAAGGAATGCAAAATATGTTACGTGTATGCATGCATGCGTGAATGAGTTTCCCATCCCGTTGGGTTAGGTCTTCCGCCAATTCCCTTAATGAACATTCTTCTCTTCCTTAGGGAAAGTACTGTTTCAATCTATCCACATTGATCGGCTCGGTGAACTCATTTCCTTCCAAGTCTGACAGTCTCACTGCCCTATTTCCCAATTTCTAAATGGCTATCCTACCTTTTTGATTGCTTCTTCCGAGGACTCCCTGTTTTCTAAACATCGCTGAGTATCATAGTGTCGGGTTTGAATGCTTTTGTCAAATATACTCATGTTACGAGTTGAAAAGACGAGACTCAGGCAAGTAAACGGAATGAACGCCTTTATTATCAGTAAGAAAAGGTTCGAATAAGTAGACAAAATCAATGTCTTTATTAAAAATGCAGGATCAAATAAGCTAGGGGGGACAGCTTCATCATTCACAGCATTGCCTTCTTCCTTGACCTATGGTTCTTTACTACTGTTATCATTTATCTCAATGCAAGAAGCCTGGTGGTTGAGAGTTTGGAGGACAAAGGCTTCGGGTAGGCCGAAGTTGATCATATAGGTGGGTGGTGGAATGGAGTGGTAATTAGGCAAGGGATTTCTGTATGTGTTAGGTTGTTCTTTTTTTGGATTGGGTATTTTATGGGAGTCAATGAGGTTTTGGACCTCATGCCTAAGGCGGGTACAGTTCTCGGTGTCATGGCCTTTTTCTTGATAGAAGTAACAATACTGGTTTAGGTTGAGGTACGGTGGCACAAGATTCAGAAATGGCCTAGGTTCCAAAGGTTTTAGAAGTCCTTGCATTTTCAGCTTTTCAAACACCTTTGACAAAGGTCTACCAAGATCGGAGAATCGCCTATTCTGACGGTAGCGACCTCGGCAGTAGCGGGCTTGGTCTCAGAAGGCCCCCCAAATGTTCTTCTATTATGGCCATAAAACTTTCTGTTTTCAGCCTCATCTTCTTCAATATCCATGACAGTCTCCCTCAGCTTTCGAAAATCCGTAATCATGGAGGTCATCCTCCTCAGCTTGCCATAAATTGAGGGTTTGGTGCCCTTTGTGATCACTTTAATCTGGTCCTTCTCAGAAGGCCGAGTCTGCATTTTCAAAAGCTGGCTCCTCCAGCGGTCTACATACTCCTTGAAGCTTTCTTCCGGATTTTGCTTAGTGTTCTCCAAATCACGGAGTGACAAATCAATTTCCAAATCTGTAACATATTTCTTTAGAAAAGCATCTGCCAACTCCCTCCAATCTTCTTTAACCTTTTTCTCAAGGTTGTGATACCACACTACAGGTGCCCCCTCGAGTGACATCTCAAACATCTTTTGGACTTGGCTCTGTGACAGGCCCACTGAACTCATCACCGAGACATATTGCCACAGATGGACCCTCGGGTCCCCATTCCCATTGAACTTGGCCATATCAGACATCTTGAACTGAGCTGGCAACTGTTCTTCGAAGGTCATTGCCTCATAATCTAACAACTCTTCATGTTTACCTCTCATTTTGCGGGTAACTGTTTCAACCTGATCCCGAAGCTTCTGAAATTATGCCTGAGACCCAATCACTCTGTCTGTTGCATACTCTGCCATGTCATCATCAAAATCGGGGATATCATCCCCCAACCTATTCAGAGGCTCCTCACGCCTCACATTCTCATAATTTCCCCCAGCACGGGGCACAACCATATTTGCCATGGCAGTAGTCAAGGCTTGCAACTGTTCGGTAATCTTGGCGAAACCATTCTCCAGTTGGTCCATGCGAGATATCTCATTATCGGATGTACTCATATCTGTTACCGGTCTTTTAGTGAGTCTTCCCTCTTCCCTAACCCAACGGGATATATATGTATGCATGAGATGAATGAGATGCATGCGATACAAGGAATTATCAACTCATTAAAATTTTCACACAAATCGGCCCATCATCGTTTTAGAAGCTTTTGGGCTAACTGTCATAGAAGTAAACTCGTCCCAATTTAAATGGCCCAACAAGTTCACATCTCATGGCAAGATTTCCAACCGTATCCAAATGATAATGTTCCTAAACACAAACATATAATGACCCATTGGCGTTTTAGAAGCTTTTGGCCCAATCATCATAAGATACGTTCTTGTCCCAGTTTAAATGGCCCAACAAGCCCATACCTCATGACAAAAAGGTCCGAATGGATCCAAACGACAATGTTCCCAAACACAAGCATATATAAATAATTTCTATAGAGTGGCCCATCAACATTTCAGAAGCTTTTGGCCCAATTGTCATAGGATATGAACTCGTCCCAGTTTAAATGGCCCAACAAGTTCTCATTTCTGACAAGAAGTCCAACTGCATCCAAATGAGGATGGTCTACAAGCACAAGGAAAAGTTGCTATAGGCCATACAACCCCGATCTACGTGTGGGTTTGCAGGAGTGTAGACAAAGACTCTCGTTGGCGAAGGATTACCCACAACTAGGTCTCCTCACTCAAGGGTTCGAGCGACCAAGTGAGCACACCTTTTTTATACCTTACAGTACGTGCCAACGAGTTATGGTGTGTGACTGACTGTCAGATGGATTTCCCATTGTAGATTCCCCAGAGGGAGGGTGGAGCGAGGCTCTCTTAAGTACCCAAGCCTCTTAGGCTCTTATCGCTTGGTGACAGGAATAAACAACGAGTCTTCCAAATTAGTCCATCACGGTAGGCTACTAGTACATGATTATCTAGGTGCCTTCACAGCTTTTCCTTGTAGAAAGGTAGTGAATGAAGGAAGACACCAAACCATTACCTAGCCTTAAAAAGTGCCTTTGATTACCCCTTTTAACCCACAGTAGACACGATCAATTAAAGCACAAATCCAAACATTACAAGGCATTATTTCGGAGCCGATTCTCTATCCCCAGTGCAGTCGCCAGACTGTGGGAACACAGAAACTGGGCGACGCATGTTATTCCGGGCTCGCATCCCGGTTGGGAGTACGGAGTAGCCCGCGGGGGACTAAACCGGAGAATAATGGAGTCGCCACATGGTGTGAACCGGGACAAAGATTTAAGGCTGCACTCACCCCTCGCAAGGGAAGACCTCAAACCATTGGGTTCGGAATGGTCCCTTACTTATGCCACTTGTAATAAAATGATTTGTGCAATAATTTAACCAAGCCTAAGCAACATTTATTTCCAAGGATAATCTACTCCTAAGGTTCACATGCATGAAAGTAATCATCATAACGGCGAACATGCAATAGCACACAACAATCTCATGAACATACTTCAATCATATAATGCGGAAAACAAAGAACAACCTAAACATAATGCAAATTCCAAACATAAAATAAATGACTAATCATGCTTGAAAATGAACAACTAAATAGGCTAAATTATGCTTAAGAACCAAGTAACATACTAACGGCCTAATCATGCTTGAATACTATCTCATGAACACATCAAATAGATAAATGCAGGGATACAAATAGTATGATTGATTACATGATACAAGATAAATCACCTGAGAAACAATTATGCATGACATGTGATGAAAATGACTCAGTTCAGTGTATGCGCATTCGTATAGCGTTTGAAAACGCGTTCGAACGGTAAACAGAAGGTTCGCTTTCGTATAGCGTTTGAGAACGCGTTCGAACAGGACAGGACCTGATGAAACAAAATAAATTCGCGTTCGATTAGCGTTCGTAAACGCGTTCGAATGGTAAACAGAAGGTTCATGTTCGTATAACAGTTGAGAACGCGTTCGAACGGGACCAGACCTGATGCATGATAAAATAAAGGAAATACGTGTGCGTTCGAGTAGCGTTCGTAAACGCGTTCGAACGGTAAACAGAAGGTTAGCGTTCGTATAGCGTTTCAGAACACGATCGAAAGGGACCAGACCTGATGCATGAGAGACGACGCAACACATATATAAATAAGCAAATCCATAATGTAGGACCCCGTGTGCCCGATTGAACTCGTTCCCATTCAATCGGGTGTACCTTGTCCGGCGCAGCAAAACATCGTGGTAAAGGTAGCCTCCAGGCATTTTCCCTCGAATAGAGAACCTTTAATCCACCTTAGTTAGCCCATGCGCTTTAGAATGCAATACATGCATGAATAGAACAATAATATGCATAAATTCAATGACATAACAAAAAGCGCGGCAAAACATCGTGGTAAGGTAGCCTTCAGGCATTTTCCCTCGAATAGAGGACCTTTAATCGACCCTAGTTAGCCCATGCGCATTAGAATGCAATACATACATAAATAGAACAATGATATGTATAAAGTCAATGACATAACAAAAAGCGCGGCAAAACATCGTGGTAAGGTAGCCTTCAGGCATTTTCTTCCCTCGAATGGAAAACCTTTAGACCAATATGCTAAGCCCATACGCATCACATCATCAATACACAAACAAACAACATACATAAAGTAAAATGGCGAAATATAAGATGCGGATAATAAACAATCAAGATAAAATAAAGGGAGATATGTGCCGTTTACTCAAGTGGTACGTGGAGTTGTATCCCAAGTACAGACCGCACTACCGTCCATTCGGATTCTTCTACGGAATTTACGTTTGGGTTTCCATCCTACATACAACAAGAGACGACACATTTTCCCTTTCATTCGAAGGCCACAACATGCATCCATAAACGACTCTCATGCGAATAAAACAATTAAAAAAATGAATGACAATAAATAGAAAAAGTGCCCTCAGGTCTAACCTTTTAAATCACCTCTCGGATGTACGGTACACGATCGTCGGAAGGGCTAACGCTCCGCAACTCCTCCGGTTCACTGCTCTCGTTCATTGTCTCACTGTTTTGAGTCGTCGTTCTCCCTGTTTTGCTGCTGTTTTTATTGTATTTTGCTGCTCTTTCGGTGACATTTTCTGGTCACTGTTTCAAGTATTTTAAGCCACTGTTTTGGGGTATTTGGGGCTGCTGTTTTGGTAATGTTAAGGGCTGCTGTTTATGGGTGAATTTTGGTAGTTTGGGGGGTGTTCCAGGGGTATTTTTTTGGTCAAACAGTGAATGTTTTAGGTAGTGATTTTCGGTAATACAGTGGATGTTTTAGGGGCTGTGATTTTCCGTTATGGATGGAAGAGGAGGAGAGGGCTGTTTGGGGCGTGCAGTGAAGGGCAATGCAGGGGTTCTAAGGCTTTGAATATGCGGTGAAGGGGGTGTTTGGGAGAGTGCTTGGGCATGAATCTCTTGTGAGTATTGTGTGTATCAGCTAGCCAGTGTGAAGGGTTGGAATTGGGTTTCTTTTATAGACAAAGGCTAGGGCTTCTCATTGTTTGAAAAGGAAGGAATCAATTAGTGTCTTACAAGTAAAGCAAAAGATTGATTGGAGACAAGATTTGGTTAATTAGGAAGTTCATATATTTAATTTGTTTGGTTTAGGCATGATATTTGTTTTATTATGAAGGAATATATTTGATTGATTTTAATTAGGCATGATTTTATTTTAATTTGGTATATGATTTTTAGATTTTATTTAATTTTGTCATGTGTTAAATATGTATTTTATTAATTGGATATGTTTTATGGGCTTTGGTGGGCTAATTAGGCTTGGATGTGAGGCTAGCAGCAAAACCAAAAATACCGACACCGTTCGAACGCCGATTCGAACGCTACATGAATGCCCGCAATCTGTTTGACGTTCGAACGTGGTCACGAACGCAGCACGAACGAAAACAGTGAACTTGTGAAATGAACCTGATGACATACTTATTCTGAATTTCCGCTTCCGACATCCATTTCCCGCGACTTCCGTGACTTAAAAGGTAGTGTCTCCAAATGAGACTCATCATAGGGACTTATATGCAAAAATACAGTGCCTACAATATCCTTTTTAAGTCAAATTTTAAATAGTGAATATATTATATTTAAGGAAGATTAATCTAAATAGCAAAGTAAAAGAATTACCTTTCACCCTAGCAGGGGGAAGTTACCTCCTCATGGTAAATAGTAAAAACTGTAAAAAGTAAAGAAAGTAAAACACTATTATTACAAAAAGTAATTAAAATTAATTACAAAACTAAAATTTAAAAGAAATTGGATAGAAAACTCTCTATTTATATGAGAGAATTCAGAGAGAATGGTACATCTGAAATCAGAAAACTGAGCTCTATTTATAGGCGTCAGTAAGGGTCACGCGTTGCGATGCCCAGCTCGCATCGTGACGCCCGTTTGGTCGATGTGGCAGCTTCTGGTTCGTCGGCTTCAGATTCTGGATTAGGTGATAAGGCGACACATGGCAAGGTGGTTGGAGCTCAATTATTGTGACACGTGGTGGCTTCTGATTGGCCGATTAAGATTCTTATCGCCACGTGTCAGATATCGATAAGTGAATCAATGATTGATGCTGACGTGGCACTGACGTGGCGACACGTGGAGAAAGTGACTGTCGGCACCATAAAATTGCTACACGTGGCACGCTGTGATTGGTTGATGATGACGTGGAAGCCACGTGGCACTTTGACTTGGTCAACCGATGATGTGGATGATGATGTGGCAATGACGTGGAGTGACACATGGTGACACGTGGCGATGGCGACTGTCGGCACCGTAGGATGTTAACACGTGGCACGACGCACGTTAGCAGATCAGTTGTGATGGTGACACGTGGCACGGCGCACGTTAGCAAAGTCAAACTTTTCTCAGATTCTGACTTGTGGACCCGGCGCACGTTAGGCATCGCGACGCGCCCAAATTACCAAAATGCCCTTTTTGCCAATTTTCACTGTTTTGCTCCAAATAACCTCCAGAATGTCCTGAAACTTTATTTATCTACAAAATAACACAAAGCACATCAAAATATTCAACTATACAAAATATTAGGTTAAATGAGTGGGAAATAGTGAAATAATTGTTGGACAAAATGACCCATAGCGTCACTATTTGTACAGATCACGGTGTTGTTGTACAAATTAACTATGTGACAAGGAAATTGCACTCTCATCATTTGTGATTAGATCACCATAGATATATAAATGAAGAGAGGTCCCTGTGATTAGTTCCTGGACTGAGAATGATATGAGACAGTATCAGTCCCCGAAGGATTAATCATTAAATATCCCTAGCCGGTAGTATTATCGAGACTGGACATCGATAATGCGGAATAGGCTAGTATTGCACTTGTGCACGTTGTGAGGGCACAACGGCATAGTTCTCATATATTTAAGTATTGGATACTTATGCAAGTGCGATAGGAGGTCGTGTTTCACCGATGGTACGGGAAACAGCTTCGCTCTGGATAGACCCCTCGGAATCCCATTGGTATTATGACTATGTGTCTATAGGAGGCCGAAATCAAGGTAGGTGTGTATAGTCTTAACCTGAGACTTACATCGCTAATACTTACGATAATCGATAGACTTTGGTCTTGGTGGTACAGGGCTTTAACCGGTTCTGCGTACACCACTTATGGGTTTATCAGAGAGTCGTAGTGTATTGGGTGTGATGTCAAGACGTAAGTATCACTTCAGTCATATTGGAGATGATGTCACGCAGGATACGGTACTAGTGCTCTTGAGTGTTGCGCAACCAATCGGGATATTGTGACCAGGTCATGAATATCCGATTATAGAGACTATGTTACCAGACATCCGACATGTGCTTTGGACGGGGCAGACACTTATCCAGCCTCAGCCCTAGCACGTGACTATCCGATACTGGGCCGATATGCAAATGAAGAAGAGTAGTGCTAGCACACACATGGGTTATATTATGGTGATAGGGAAACGAATTTGTGAGCTTGGATTTATTTTTAGAGCTTGAAGCTTTGAGCTTCCATGGAGTCATCAATGGCCGAATTTTGAAGGCATCAAAACAGCCCCAACCGAGCATCACAGCAGCTCAATGGAGTCCAAAACCGAGCTTCAACAAAGAGGAAAATGGATCTTGTTCTTTGCATCCAAAACCGTTCAATGTGAGTTATTCCGCACCTCCTTTGATATGTATTCAACTCATTTTTATGCATGATTTATGATCTTGGGACTTGATTGAAACTCAACAATGGTATCTTGAGCTATTGGTTGCATAAAACGAATTTAGGGTTCTTGAGCAAAATTTGGGGCTTTTTGATTTAAGCATGATTTTGACAAATTGTTTGTTTAAGAATGCTTGTATATGGATAACTTAGAGTTATATGTAATCAATTTGATGAAAAATTAATTGGATTCATTTTCCCCAATTTGCTTAATGTTGGCTAAAACTTTAATTTGGGTAAACTTGATTTTGAGCATGTTTATGAAATTGGATGAATTAGAATGCTTAAATGTTGTTTAATTGATGATTGATTAGATCAATTTGATGAAAAAGTGTTTGGAACATTTTCCCCAATTTGCTTATTGTTGGCCAAAATTGAAATTTGGGTAAATTTGATTTTAAGCATGTTTAATGAAATTGGATGATTTAGAATGCTTAAAGTATGTTTAATTGAGGATTGATTGGATCAATTTGTTGAAAATAGTTTGGAACAATTTTCCCCAAATTGCTTTGGATGGCCGAATTTGGCAAGCTCCCTAATGTCTTGGATTTTTGATTTTTTGTTCATTGGATGACTTAGAAATCATTTGGGGATGTTGAATTTATGTTTGATTAGTTCAATTGGATTGAATTTGATTTGGGCATTTTTTCCCCTTATGGCCGAGACTTTAGCATGTATTAATTGGGTTTGATTTTGATTAAATTATGTTGGACATGATTAATTGATGTTAAGCATGATTAATTGGACAAATTTCATGTTTTGGAAACTTTGATTTGGGTAATTAATAATGCTATACACTTTAGGTAATTTAATTGGAAAATTTGGAATTTTTGGAATTAAATTATTGGGTTTAAAATTGGATTTGGGCCTCTTTAAGTTGTTATTGGGTTTATTGGACTTTGTAGTACAAAGTTGGTTTAAGCCAAAATTGGTTGGATCCAATTAGGCCCAAAACCGCTTCCAAAGGCCCAAATGCGACTAATGAACCTTTAACGTTTAATTAGGCCTAATGGGCCTAAATTAATTTATGGGCTTATGGGGTAACTCCCGGATTGGACTTTGGTTGCGGGTTTAACCCGAGTTGACCAAAAGTCCACGCCTCAAGAAATTAATTAAAAGCCCATTGGACTTTAATTAATTAATATTGGATATTAATCGGGCTTTGAGACCCGTAACGATTAAATTTGGAATTTAAGTCGTAAAGGTTTATTTTAAAAGTGTAATATTTAATTTGGAATTAAATAATGAATTAGAATTAAATACGTATTAAATTGGATTTAATCATGTAATTTAATTTTATTTGAGAAATCGTACTTTGAGTACGTGTTCGCAATACGAGTTTGACTCAAACAAAATCAAATCTTTGTTTGAACATTGGATGATCACTAATTATCAGATTAATTAATTTGATTAGATTGATTGATAACATGCTTGTATGAATACATGGTTGTGATGTTTGAATAATGTATATCGGATGGATATTAGTCGGGTGGGGCGATTTTGGAAATTGTAATAAATTTGATTTATTAATTGGACCTGCGAGTCCAGCCTTATCTCCTATTTCTTTGTATTCTCTTCTCACCTATTCCCCTCAATGTAAATGAGGTTTCTTTAGAAGTGTAGTGTAACGGGTAGAAGTAAATACATGTGCTAGCTTTGGAGAGAGAAAATGAGAGATTTGATCTAGGATCAATGTAAAGTATCCATCCGCATATCATTATTATTTTATTTCATATGCGCTTTATTATGTGTTTAGAATGCATGTTTAAAGGTGTATGATGATGAGACCTTAATAAAGATAATAAATTGGTAGCCAATTGCACGCGAAAAACCCTCGCTCAATATCAAGTGTTTTTCCTTCCATTGAGTGATTCTTACTCAAGATCCGAGATTGGCAGGGGTTGTTGGCCAAAGTCAAGCCCTTGTCCGTCGAAGATGTGTTTTAATCACGAGGCTTTGTTCCATATCGGTGTCGTGTCCAAGTTGTGGTTTGTTGGCCAAAGTCAAGACCACTTCTTGTCCATTGACATTGATTACGAAGCTTCCATGTCAATGGGTCCGCGCTTGACTGGGATCACTAGGTTTGTTGTGCCGAAGCCAAGGCCTAGTTGATTCAGAGGAAAAAGGTTAGGGTATACATTCGATGTATAGGCATATATAAGATATATGTTTGGGACTTGGATGTCCACCTACTGGATCTAGGATTTGGATGAGATCCAATTGATCTTCGAGATCTACCTAGTTAATTATCATACAATTTGTTGGCCAAAGTCAAGATTGTGTGATATTTAACGGGATCCTAGCCCACTAGGAAACACGGTTTCCCGAGTACTCGACAGAGGGTTAGAGGCTCGACGAAAAATAGTGGGAGGCAAGAATTGAATTTGCAATACTCGTTCAATTACTCGCCATACGCGCTCATTTAAATTATTTCGTCATTAGATTAAATGTTAGTTGGACTAATATTTAAATTGTTGTTTTAATAAACAGTTGGACTGTATTATACTTGATTATATATAATTGGATTATATTAATCAATATATTTGAATTAATTAATTTCAGTTTACAGTTGATTTTATAATTGGATTATAGTAATCAATGTAATTGAGGTTAATTAATTTGGATTATATTTGATTATATAGTTGGACTATATAATCATTATAATATATATAGTACCACTAATCGTTGATTAAATAGTTGGACTATTGTAATCAAGATAAAATTGAAAAGTTGGATATTTAAAATATAATCTGGGATTAAAATATTTTAATGATTTAATTTTCAAATTGGGAATAAATAATAGGTTACTTTATTAATAAAATAACTTATTATACCTTAAGCCCAAAATTAAGCAAAATAAGTAGAGCATAAAGTCTTTGGAAGATTTATGTGATGATGACTTTAATGCTTAATTTAATATACTTGTCATAAATCTAATTTTAGATTTAAGAAGTATTAAAATTGCAATTTATAATTCTTGGAGAATTAATTGACTATTCTAGAGGAGATAAAGTCAAAGTTTGCAATTGGGCATGTAGCACGAGGTACACATCGTTTCGATATTCCGAAACCCAAGGCTTGGCCAAAGGTTTGTGAAATATTGAAAAGATAATTGACATATCCCAAAGTGACTACCATTTGGATATGGAAGACACGAAGGAATTAAAGAAAGGGCGAGGCTCTAACTTTAAAAATATTTGTCAAAGTTATGTTCACTACTAGTATTGAAATTGGATTTTAAATACTTAGTGTGGTACATAAAATATATGTATTGATGTTCAGAATCCCCTATGAGCTGGATACTGACTTCAAGCGAGATTTCTCTGCGAATCGGAAACGGGACGAAAGTCGCTGTTTCGACCGTAGATACCTAAGTTTAGGAACTACCCTTTGGGTATATACTTAAATTAGGAACTGTTATAATGTAATTAGTTTGACTAGAGACATTATCTCTATATATCAGTGTTTAATCCGTTGCGGATAAAACCTTTATATTATAGAACACTAAGTGTTTTATTATATAAAGATGATACTGAGATAAATACATTAGATGTAAATAACAGAATTTATATTTTGAATATAAATAAAATCTCAAACATATAAAATGACAAATAAATAGCTCAAATTGATTTGATCAATAGAGACTTATTTGTGGCATTGTTGTCTAGGACACAATTTAATTAGACTCGTATATCCACACTTTTGAAGAGTGGGTACTAGGACTGATTTGACTATTCAAATAAGGTCTGCGAATCTAGTTTATTAGGTAAAGTACCTAAAATACTATTTACTTGGTAATAGTAAAAGGGCCACCGATCTGTTAGCCCTATTCATGGTGAAGTAAGTGGGCCCATATCTAGCTAGGCTAGATGTGAACATGAATATTTCGTGACCTTGACGGATGTAGCATCACGTTGTGATTATGTGTTTCTTTTGAAGAACACAAATCAGAAACTTTTAGAGTTTCGACACGAAATAGACAAACAGATCGGCTATAGTATTATACCGTCACGGTAAGACCGTAATGGAAAATACTTAAGCAATAAGTTTCTTATATACTTGAAAGAGTATAGTATTCTTTCAAATGAGGACTCCTCCCGGAACACGTCAAAGTGACGATGTGTCCGAACGGATTAACCGAATCATGTTAGACATGATAAGGCTAATCATGAGTCGCTCTGAGCTACCATTTCCTTCAACGGATAAGTTTTAACAGTGCAATAACTTATTTAGAATAAGGTTCCATATAAATCTGTTTGACAGATGTCATATAGGATATGAACAGGGAAGAAACGAGGTTTCTCATTCCTGATAATTTGGGTATGCCAGGCATAACGTTTGGATGATACCAAACTAAGGACCCAATTGGATAAGTGCCAATATAGGTTATCCTAAGGGAAACCATAAGTATAGTACTTATAAATCTCACATGAGAACAATGTGATTGTTGCTCACCATGCGGTTCCTGAGAGGAATATCGATATGCAGTGGTCAGTGGGAGGATAGTGATACTCGATGAAAATCGGAGTAATACTGTTCAAGGCACGAAGTCCTTAATGGAACACAAATAGTTCATCAATGATGAATCTGTACCATTAATCTACGAATACACAAGAACTGAGTAGATCAGATAGAGTTAGAAAACAACCTAGGGTATGGGTTTCTGATCTAACCTCATAAAGATGTCAATCTTATGAAGGTATACCAACCGACTACGTTTTGAGGAAGTGATACAAGGTATCGACTCCCTATTATGGCAAAGTGCCATTAGTCCGAAATGGATTTCATGTTAACAACTATTTTGGATACTAGTTGTTGTACCACAAGGCATTGTGCCTATGGTATTAAACGTCTTCAGGGAAGACATACATGGAAGGCAACATACCAACGTACAAAGCCGGGCTTTTGACGGAAAGGTATCGTTATCAACATTGTGTTAATAACGGTTCAACCTTTTACATGTTGTCATGATAAACCCATTTTGAAGATGCTTGTTGATAACTGCGTATTTCATTTATGAAATGTGTCAGTTATAGATCAAAATCGCTTTCCTGAAAAGGAAACCTTTTGGAGGATTCTTACAACATCCTGACGATTTTGTATAACCGACAAATAAGGTTTGCGGGTTATTCGATCCATGTTTGGATTGAAGCAAGCATAAGGTTCTTGGAACTGACGTTTTGAAATAATCATAATGTTTTATGATTTGACTCAAAACGAAATAATTCTTGTGTATATAAGGAGGTTAGTGGGAGGGCACTGACAATGAAATTCCCATAAAGCAATCGGTGAAAGCTTGGCTTTCATAAGAAATTCTCCGTAGAATTCTGGGGAGTAACAACCTTTATTCAAGGAATAAAGATCTACTGGGATAGATTTGGAGTTGTTAACACTCTCTGGGAAATTGTACATTTAAAATGTACTCGATATGGTGTCTCATACGCTTTGAGCATATGGAGTCACAATCAGGACAATCCAAGTGATAGTCATTGGATTGAAGTTAATGAACATCTATTAGTAACTTAGAGAACTAAAGATGCTGTCTTAAATTATGGAGTAGGAGAACTTGAAGTGACTAGGATCACTGTTGCAAGTTTCCAAATCGGTAAATACTGCGGTACTATAAAGTTTGAATAACGGGACAGTAGCTGGAAATATTCCGAGCAAGATAACTGTTGCCGAATTAACACACAATGCGGATTATTGCTGTAGCTGAGGCAGCAATAGAAGCCATTTGGATCGATAATAAATCTAATTAGATTAGATATAGTTCTGTTAGCGGCTGAGCTAGTTGTCAGCACAGGCTAAAGAATTAATGGTCTCATCGACGATCCAGATATATACTTCTATATTCATCTGATTCGTTCGGATCATGCACCGTGGCGATGTGATGATCGTATAAATCGCGTCAGAAGATAATTACGAAAATCCGCTGACGAAAATCTTTTCTCAGCAATTTGAGCAAACTGTACATAGTTCGGGTGTTAGACACTTGAGTGACTGGCTATGTGCCAAGTGGGAGATTGTTGGACAAAATGACCCATAGCGTCACTATTTGTACAGATCACGGTGTTGTTGTACAAATTAACTATGTGACAAGGAAATTGCACTCTCATCATTTGTGATTAGATCACCATAGATATATAAATGAAGATAGGTCCCTGTGATTAGTTCCTGGACTGAGAATGATATGAGACAGTATCCGTCCCTGAAGGATTAATCATTAAATATCCCTAGCCGGAGTATTATCGAGACTGGACATCGATAATGCGGAATAGGCTAGTATTGCACTTATGCACGTTGTGAGGGCACAACGGCATAGTTCTCATATATTAAGTATTGGATACTTATGCAAGTGCGATAGGAGGTCGTGTTTCACCGATGGGACGGGAAACAGCTTCGCTCTGGATAGACCCCTCGGAATCCCATTGGTATTATGACTATGTGTCTATGGGAGGCCGAAATCAAGGTAGGTGTGTATAGTCTTAACCTGAGACTTACATCGCTAATACTTACGATAATCGATAGACTTTGGTCTTGGTGGTATAGGGATTTAACGGTTCTGCGTACACCACTTCTGGGTTTATCAAAGAGTCGTAGTGTATTGGGTGTGATGTCAAGACGGAAGTATCACTTCAGTTATATTGGAGATGATGTCACGCAGGATACGGTACTAGTGCTCTTGAGTGTTGCGCAACCAATCGGGATATTGTGACCAGGTCATGAATATCCGATTATAAAGACTATGTTACCAGACATCCGACATGTGATTTGGACGGGGCAGACACTTATCCAGCCCCAGCCCTAGCACGTGACTATCCGATACTGGGCCGATATGCACAATACTACGGTATACTACGCTTGATACATATCTATATATTCCTGTAAGAATATTTCTGGAGAATTGGGTAGGCATGGCGCTTTGCTAGAAGCCAACCTTGTCTTGTAAATCGGTACAAACGTAGTACGATGTACTTACGTGTTCGGATAGTCCGACGACCGTATTTACTGCCAACATATCCGGAGATCTCATGGGTCGCTTCCTGAAGATTCACCGATGACGTATGACTCGCACTTTAATTAATCTGGGATTAATTAGAAGAGAGAGAGAGAAAATTAATCTGGGATTAATTGCGGAGATATTTTATCTCGGATAAAATATCGTTAAAGAGAGAGAACGATTAATTTGGAATTAATTGATAAAATAATATATTCGATATATTATAAGAAATTGGATTTCGGCGCGGAATTAAAATTAGATTTTAATTCGGGCGAACGAATTAATTTAGAATTAATTCGTTAGCGACGTAAATAGTGATATCGCTAGGCGTAATCATTTAATTATGACGCACAGAAAATTCGTTAATTGGAATTAGCGAACCCGAGCCCGGGATTTTTGCGAGCGCATTCGCATTTCGAATTCGAGTGCGGCACGTAAGTCAAATCTGCGTCAAATCGCTAGTCACATCAAGCGTCGAATCAAATGTCACTTTGAGTGATATGACATGTTGTCACTTGATTTGAGTGATTGATGTAGAAGTTGAAAAAGCAACTTTTGCTTTTGCTTTTGACTTTAGCATTTAAAGAAAAGTAAAATATATGGTAAATGGTTTATTTTGGAAAAATATAAAAACCTATTACATTTTATTTTCTTTTTACTTTTCTCTCTCTCCTTTTACGCATTCTCTTCCTCTCCCTTTCTTTTCTCTCATTCTTCCACTTTCGGCTTGGAGCCGATTTCTTCTCCAAAATTTCTGGTTTGACCGAAATTTTGAGAAGCAAATGAAGAAGAGTAGTGCTAGCACACACATGGATTATATTATGGTGATAGGGAAACAAATTTGTGAGCTTGGATTTATTTTTGGAGCTTGAAGCTTTGAGCTTCCATGGAGTCATCAATGGCCGAATTTTGAAGGCATCAAAACAGCCCCAACCGAGCATCACAGCAGCTCAATGGAGTCCAAAACCGAGCTTCAACAAAGAGGAAATGGATCTTGTTCTTTGCATCCAAAACCGTTCAATGTGAGTTATTCCGCACCTCCTTTGATATGTATTCAACTCGTTTTTATGCATGATTTATGATCTTGGGACTTGATTGAAACTCAACAATAATTACCACTCATCACACCCCCAACCTAACATTTTGTTAGTCCTCGAGCAAAACACAGAATAAAATAACATAAACATCCTTAAAATAAAATTTAACTAAGCCACTTTCGTAGGGATCATGATTGCATTTAGCATATGCAACAAGCCTTTAAACCCCTAGGTGTCCCTAGTGGACGAGTTGTAGTCTCGTGAGGGTTTACAGCAATGATACCCACAAACATTTTACAAAAGTTAAAAAGGTTGTGAACTAATACACACAAAAGCAAAAAGACAAGCGAAAAGAGAATAAAGAAGTTAGTGACTAATCAGGTTTGACAATCTTAAAAATTTGAGAAAAGTTTGACAATCTTAAAAATTTGGATTGTTTACTCACCTGTCATGTAGTGGCGCTACATCACCTTGAAGACTCTCAAATGGACTTGAAGACTTATCATTAGAAGGTGCTGAAGGTGTGACTTTTCCTTTTGGTCGACATCGCATTTGGCTAATAGTCGTCGGAGTGGGAGTTGGGCATATTGGCAAAGAATGAATAAGGCTAAGAGTTCTCTCCCTTTCGCGCCGTAGACGTTGGGATAAGGTGCGATTCGATATAACCATTAAAGATTGACTAGATTATTAGGTTTGAAAGGTTTATTAGATTTGAAAGGATTATAATTATAATACCTTCGAAAACCTGAACGGTCTTGTCAAGCTTGCCCATCTGTTACCCAGATTAGAAGAGGCCCGTGAGGGGTTGACATTGCTGGTAAACTGCAAGAACCACCATTATAAATTTTTAAGAACCATATATCAATAACCCTTGGAGAATAAACTTATATGCTAAACAAACCTAGAAACATCATTCAACAAAATGAAAAATGTGAAATCCAATGCTTTATATTTAACATAAAGCAGCTACAATAGCAGCACACAGATGATAATAATCAAATTAACATCAAAACAACCACACAAAACAAATGAAAGTTGATTCTGGGCAGTTCTATAACTGAAACCCCATACCCCAACAATAAAAATCCAATCTTTAACTCTTAAAAATCAGATCTTGCACCAAAAACAAACAAAAAACAAATGGAATATTTGAATCATAACAAATACATAAATAAGCAAAATTGAAAACTTGATGAATCAGATTAAATAAAGAACTAACCTTGACGCCAGCCCAAATGGGTATTCTTACAAAAAAAAATAAATAAAAGGAAAAACAAATAAAATAGTATTCAAAAGATTGCCTTAGGAAATTTGGCACTTAAATTGCTCTAAAATTTTTGGTTTTCTGGTTGTAAGAAGAGCTTACTATCATTAGAATTTTTTTTCAACTACCGTTATGTCCAATTGAAGAACCAGAAGGTAAAATTGAAAAAAAGAACAAACTTTAAAGGCAATACCCATGATACAGATCAACCCAAAAAATCAAAAAATCGAAACTTTAGCAAGCCAATCCAAAAAATCAAAATAAAATATGAGCCCAAAATCCTTTGCGAGATTAGATTGCTTACTTGATTGAAAGAGATCTGGAAGAGATTGCAATTGCTATTGAAAGAGAACTGGAAGAGATTGCAATTGCTATTTAAAGAGATCTGGAAGAGATTGCAATTGCTATGGTATTTTTTAGTGTATTCCAAGTTTAACTGAGCCTCTGATATCTGATATATTTGATTCATTTTGATTCTGCAGAGAAGAGTTCTGCTTTGAAAATTTGAAATTTTTTTACCTTTTCCATCAATCAATTCACTCTCTTCCCTCCAATTACTAATGAAACGATCTGAACCGTCAATTAAGCCACATAAAGAGAGCCGTTGGATGCACTCTCTTTCCTCCAACACCATTCTCCTTTATTATATAGATATATATATAATTCATGTGTATTGTGTGCGTAGAAATTTCAAGGGTTTATTTATTACTTATATGTGTTTCTAGAACATTTGTGTAATTTTTAGAAATATCTAGGTTCTTTAATACTAGCATGGAAATTCTCAATTCAATCCCTCAAGTTTAATTATTATTACTTTATAACTAATTTATTGAAAAAGTCCCTATTTATAATAAAAATTAACCTCGCGTTCGGACGCGGCCTCACACGCGAAAAAATATAATTCATGCAACAATCTAAAATAACATGGGATGTTACAGATAAAGAATCTCCATTCCCAAAACGCAGTTGCATCACGCCTGGATTAAGTATCCTACTGACCCTCAGCCACTGCAACGAATTGCAGATGTGAGTCGGACTAGCATAATCTAAAACCCATCCAGAACCAATGACTTCACAAGCCAAAGAGATATCAATGATAGGGAAAATAAACATACCTGATGCGGCGACTCTCTCCTATCTGACGGAAGCTATGTAGTCTAGACAATTGCGTCTCCAATGTCCAATATTGCCATAGCGATGGCACTTGTCCTCAGCTGCTTTCTTTTTCTTCGAATTGCATGGCTTTTTAATCTTTCCTTTATGAGGAACACCGGAGCCAGTCTTCTGTGCCTTTTTCTTCTTCTTCCTGCCCGATCTCATAGATTGAGAAGAAGAAGAACTAGACAAAGAGGAATTTGAGATAAGTGTCGACACACCATTCTTGATGTCCTCATCAGCAGTCTGAAGCATCCTATGCAACTAACTGTAGGAACAGCGAATACCATGCATGTTGAAGTTCATAATGAACTGGGAATATGCCGGTGGGAGTGAGCCAAGAATCAAATTCCTGCCCAAAGTCTCATTCAGCTGAAAGTCAAACTTTTGAAGCTGCTCCATGAGATCCATCATATGCAAGACATGTGGACTCACGGGCTTGCCATCAGCTAAACGAGCATGGAAAAATTCCACAGAGATTCTGTACACCAGGGTCTATTCCTGGTTTAGAAAAAGCTCTCGAAGCTGAGTTATAATGCTATAGGAATCAGACATATCAGCATATTGCCTCTTTAGACTAGGAGACATAGAACAGAGAATGAGTGACTTGACTCTCAAATCATCATCCTTCCATTTCTCAAATACCTCACTCTCTTCAGGTAAGACTCTGGTGCAATATCCAGTGGTACTAGATTATCCAGCACATAACCCAACTTCTCCAATCTCAAGACTATCTTAAGATCTAATTCCCATCCATTGAAATTCTCAGGACCAGTCAGTTTGTTCGTGTCCAGGACACGAGCAAACGGATTAGAGGAAGTAGTAGCTGCCATCATAAACTTTACAAAAGAAACATGAGTTAGCAGAAAAAAGTAATTTCATCAATATCATAAAGCATCCAACATATCATGGATTTATAATATAAGGATGCCCTCCCACTATTTTACGTAAATTAATAATCCCCAAACAAAATACGAGAATTCAATAATTAAATTAAATTCTATAGTAGGAAGTAGATCTCACAAATATATTTGAACACACAGCTTTGGCACATTGTGCCCAAATATATTTGAAAGTATATAACAATTACTAATCACATCCAATGTGACTCTTTAATATAGGTCATGAACCATTTTCGATCCTCACTGTTTTGGCATCTATTAGATGGGGCGTATTCAAGGCAATACTCGTCAATATACATATCTAAGGTACTAATGCATCACCTCACTACTTTGGCATCTATTGGTATGCACGTTCGCTCGAATTTGTTTCTTATCAAATAAGTTTTATCGGTATAAATAAATTTCCGTTAACCATAGCCGCACTGCTTTGGCAAACACAACCACAGTATCAGGAAAAATATTTATATCTGTATTGATGAGACAGACCTATTAGTGTACTCACAAAAACAAAAAGCCTTCTTATGGTGATTTTTACAAAACTGTCAAACAGTCAAATAATTGATCCAATCAATTAATTCTCAAACATTTGTAAAATAAATTGAATTAAATATCAAATATTTAAGGCATGAAAAAATTATTTTGGATGTGGGATCAGACGCTCTGATACCATTTTGTTAGGGTAAGTGTAGCGGAAGGGCGCGGTGGAGGGCGAAAAAGGTTTTTAAACATTTTAAAATTTTTCCGAGCAAATTAATAAATATCAAATATTTATAATTTACCCAAATAAGTTTAAATATATTATTTATTAATATTTAATAACATAATATATTTCGTTACATGATAAATTATTTTACGAAAATATTTTTCGACAAATAATACGCGTAACGGGCAAACGGTCAAACCGGTTGACCATCAGCCGAGCTGGAAAATTAATTAACAAATTAAAGAATATTCATGTAATATTCTTCAATTAAAATAAATTAATTAATTCATTTAATTATTAACAAAATGACAAAATAAATACATGGAAAAATATTCCAAGAGTATTCTTCCAATTTTATTATTATTAATAATTAATTAACAATTAATTAATAAATTATAATACTAAACAAGTGTCAAAATCCAATAGGTCAATAATATTTATCTAATCTAAATTATGTATCGTATACAAATACACATTACTTAATACACATGTGTATATTATGAATAATCCAAATTATCCATAATTAATTGTCCAAGTGCTCAACGAGTACACTTTATATTGTGAGACTCTCTAGGTTCAAGTTTATTTGTCATGGAAACCATTTCCATGTCCGTAATTCATCCACTCATAAATTACGAGGACCACAGATAATCGAGTTGAACCATCCAAGTCGAAGTCATTGCATATATAATCCCTCTGTCATAGGCTATCTGAATTGTTCCAGGATATAGATTAAACGTCAAATCTCCGTTATGAACAATTCATGTGTCGCGACATAATTATGATTCTTCAATAAATATTCGGAACTCATTTCCTAATCATACCTTGGCCAAGGATTTCAAGGAATCACAAATTAGACACCTAAATCCCGTACACGGGACTGACAGATCCTCTCTGGATACATCACATGATATCGTGAGTATCGGTCCATACCTAACGAATAGGCGAAGGTCTGATCTAAAAGATCGTTGATGTGACTGTCATCAAAGCGTGGAGGATATCTCGCATATCCACAGTGGTATCACAAGCCAAAGAAGCTAATATGCTAATCGAATCGTAAAGATTCCTATTGATGTTGGTGTACCATCTATCAGAAATCTTCGAATGAGTCGTTCAGTATTTATCCAATAAATACTTACGTGTCTATACGAGTCTCCCAAGACTCATGGTTTACTGAGATAAACCATTAGAACAATTCTAATATACGACACGTACCAGTCTCACAGGTTTACTAACCGACAAGATATGTAAACCTTGACTAGGAACATTTTAAGAATGAATTATATAGTGACATTTCTCAGTAACAATTGTGGCGCTTTTGCAATTATGTCACAACTATTCATTCTACGGTCATTTACGCCTTTACCATATATAAGATTATATTGATGAAAATTACTTAATTTTATTCATAATAAAATAAAAATGTACATCGTATTTACAATAAATACAACAAAATTTGGAGCGTCGAGCACCAACTCCAACAGTGATCATATAGGACTAAACTCATATGGAAATGAATTTCTTATAATATCCATTAAATAAAGAAATTCATTTCAATCCACTAGATGGTCATATATGGATTGATCTGAATCCTGAGTGTACTGCGAACTCCTGCATGACAGGCTATGTCCTTTGATTTACAAAGGTGTGGTTGGTGTAGCAATCCCGACCAATACCTACATACTTTGGCGACATGGTTTGGTGTGTAGCTGGGGACATTTTATATAAATATGAAGTTCACTCATTCTTAAGATAATTATATACTCACATACATATATTATTATTATTAATGAAATTAAAAATATATTTTGTCACACTAATAACTTTATATTATATTTAATATAAGGTTTTTATTAAATAAATGATTTTGAGATAATCATTTAATTTAATGTATATATATTAAATTATTTAATATATCATTTATTGTAATGATGAATTTTTCAAATATGATTTATAAAAATTCAACATTTCATTAATGTTTTTTACACCTTTTCAACATTAAATTTAATTATCATTATGATGACAATTAATAAGTTGGTTGTTGTCAATATTAGGTATAGAAAAATAAGGTGGTTGAATTTATGAGATAAATATGCTTATGTATTTAGTTTAACATTAACCCTAAGTATAAAAGAAAAAAAAATAAGTTTTTTCTTTACAAGATTTCATTCTTGAAAAAACTAGCCTCCTTTGTTCTTGTTTTCTCTCATGTGTTGGAAGAAAAAGAAGAAGAACAAAAAAGAATGGAAAAATTCTGGTGTGATAAATTTTAACTCAATCTCTAAAGTGTTTAGGGAGTGGGTTTCAAAACCTCATTTGAATCTCTAAAGAGTTTAGGGATTTGGTTTTGTAAGTGAAGTCCACAATTCCTTTTGTTGGTAGCGAGACATAGCAAGAAAGATCATTCGGAGTTTGAACAAACTTTCTTCTTCTTTCTCTTCTCTATACACATGGAAGGTTTTGTGTGTTGGAGCTTTGATATGGAACCAAGAAATCACTCAAGCTAGCACACATACCTTCAGGAAAAATCCAGCGCGTCGCAACTCCCACACATCATCGCCACGCGCCATTGAATAAAATCCAGGCAGAAACTTGCAGGCTCTTCGCGTCTAAAATGACCATTTTGTCCATTAAAATGACCATTTTGCCCCCTCCCTAACTCACGCCTAACCTTGTATATAAATAGAAATGTTTTTTCTTTTGCTTGGTTAATGAAAACCTAGCCATCTTCAACCTTGCAAAATTACACCAAAGAGAGTATAGAGAAAAGAATCCATAAAAAATTAAAGTTTGAAGAAAACTTGAAGATTAAAGGTAATCTTTAATATTCTTTAACCTAGAAAATTATTTTTATTGTTCTTGTGTGTTTTTAATTGTTGTAGAAATCATTTTTCACTCTAAAATTTGGGGATTTTTGATTTGGTTCATGGATTTGGTGGCTAGATGCATGTGTGAACTTATATTGATTAATATTAGTGTAATATTAATTCAATTTTATCATATGATGATTGGTTTCCATTTTAGAGTGTTATGATCACTCTTGTAATACCTAGAATTGTTCTTGAGTGATTCATTTGTGGTGGCTTTAATTGATGTAAAGATTAATATGATTAATGTTGAGAAAATTGGATTTAAAGCATGAAAAATAATTATTTTTGCTCCCTGATCAGATCTGAGAAAATCACATTTTTGATGATATAAAATATGATGTTTAAATGTATTGGATGTGTATTGGGTATTGGAATAAATGCCTGAAATTATGTCGGAGTGAAAATACGCGAAAACGGCGAAAAACGGTGTTACCGGGTGAAATTCGGGCTTACTGGGTAAAGGCTGTCAAAATAATGAATTTGTCACTGTTTGGGCTGCTCATTGACTGACCGGATACAATTGGGGTTGACCTGGACAGTCCCATGTGGTTTCGGTTAGTCGGTTCGGTTGAAAAAGTATTTTTTCCTATTTTACGGAAAAATATTTTCGTAAAAATTTCGCGGTGTTTTCTAAATTAATTATGTCAATATTTGATATCGAATAATATGTTTAGGTGAAATATGAATGAATTATTCACATAAGATATTGAATAATTTATTCGGTAAGTTTAAAAAAAAATTAAAATTACGATTTTGCTTGAACAATGCTTCCGCCGCGCATAACCACAACACAATATTTGTAAGCATATCACCGACATCTATACCTAACGATGTGGGATGTCATAATAAACTCCTTTGGGAGCCCAACATCCTCATTGGAGGTGACATCTCTACTAATGCTATATTTTTGTTCTTAACGTGGATTGCAAGCCCACCCAACTAGTCAATGGAGTCAATTACTTGTAAGCACATCACCAACATCACCTATCAAGCAATGGAGGATGTCAAAAGCTACCCTTTCAGGACCCAACATCATCGTTGGATGTGATATCCGCACACTTCCAGTTGGGAGTGGCTCTAATATCATTTGTAATCAAACACCTCACTAGCTATATATTATCCACTTTGGGCAACATTTATCCACATGGTCTTGTTCTTAGTCTGACATATAAGCCCACTCAAAACTCGTCTAACTAGTCAAGGGAGTCCATTATTTACAATCACATCACCAACATCCCTCTGAAGCAATTTGAAATATCACTCATCAACAGCACATCAAAGCTCTTGGTTTAATCACAGCAAAGGTGGCTGAGGATGTTTATTAGAGATATAGATATGAGCAAGAGATCCTTCACCAGTGTTTACCATTTCAGCAGCACACTTGCAATGATCTATCTGTTAAGTTTCTTTGGGTCTTGGGGGATTAAAAGCAAAACTTTGTATCAATTTGCAGTGCAGATACTGCTTAGTAGGCTTGTGGTTTTGCTCACTTTCCAGTCTAGCGACTCTTTTCCAGAAAAGACAGGCAAGATCAGTAACTTGCTGGTCTATTATTTTTCTTCTATTGGCTTCTAAAGTTGCCGCATATACTTGTATTTGATAAGAAATGTCATTTGACTTGGAGCATATCTTTACTCTACCCATCAAAAACTAAAATGGTAAAATAACATGGTCTAATATCTACCTTAGCAAGAGTTGATAATACATTTCCTTTTTTTATTCAAGTAGACAATTTAACAGAGAGAAGAGACAATTACACAGGTACTGTTGTACAGTATACATCAGTTCATATGCTTGTGATGTTCTACAATATATATCAATTTATAGCATGGAACGTCCCACGTGTGCAGCTGGCCTGCAAAATGAAAAGTTTTTTTCTGAAGCCAGAAGGAAATTCTATAAAACCCAGACACGGAATAAAAGAACACTAGTATTAAAATGTGATAACATGTAAGCAGTAGGGTGTTCTCTTAGATTTTATGAGAATCCAGCCATTGTCCGTGTTTCAGAATGAGGATTGGGATTTTATTTTTCCTTCTTGACTCTGAGGTAACTTCCAACCTCTAGTTGCTGCTATAGTTCACATTAAATCCAACCGCCCATATCCATGCTACTCATATAATATTATTATATATTCTACTGTTCTGTTCTTGGTATCCTAATTGGCGGTCAAGTACAACTATTGAGTCGTAGAAAAAAATGAACATATACAGTAAAACAATTACTGTAAGTTGAAATACAGACACAGCATTTGAGGCCTCTATAGTATATTCCTGAACCATACGGAAGCATAATGATGGTTCATAACAAGTTAATTATGATAGACACTACTCAAAACCCCCCACTTTCTTTTGCATTAAGCTCTAGAACTTCAGATGTAATATTAAAAGAGAGATTTTCAGATTTAGTGCCTTGTAAATACATTGTAACCACTCATGTGAAATAGATGGCGAAATTCATAGGTATATCGATCTATGCTTACCAAAGATAAAATGCTTACATGAGCTCAAGAACAAGAGCAGATGCACCTCCTCCACCATTGCAGATGCCAGCAACCCCATACTTCCCCTTCTTATGTCTCAATACCTGTAATGCCATAACACCTTTTCTGAGATGAACCTCAAAGACGAAATAGATATAATGCATTACTTCATTTTAATCAATAGACCTCATCTCTCATATGGATTTCTCATTGAGAAGAAAAAAAGGGGATGGGGGGAAGCTGATGATTGGTTTGTAGCCATGCAAGTTACACACGGGCAAATAGTGCTTTGTAGCCATGCAAGTTACACACGGGCAAATAATGCAGAGCAAGGGAAGAGGAGAGGAAGGAATATCTCAGTATTAAGCTGAATCCCAGGAAAACATATCGGCATAGATAAAATGTAATAAGCCTTTTAAATTACCCCTAATAATGTGACTAAGATACGAGCTCCGCTACACCCCAACGGATGTCCCAAAGATACAGCACCACCATGCGCATTAACTTTTTCCTGGATTAACCAGAAAGGCACAAAATTATAAATAAATAACAAAAGATATTAATACTTCGGTGAACCAATAAACCTAATAGACGGAAACAGCCAAAAAGCAACAAATAACATAATTCAAGCACGATGAATCACGATAGAATAGAAATGTGTTGAAAGATTTGAGAGAATTTGGGATATGATTACATGAATAATTACTTCCTATAATTTATAAATGAGTCTTGTACAGTTGTTTGTATTAGCTGTTTTTATTTTGTTTCCTGAAGATCAGCTCTCTAATAAGGATAGGATTAGTTTCCTTATTTGTTCTGTTTTGGTAACCTTTCTTGTTTATTTTAAATCCTTATACCGATTCACAGAAATAGAGAAGAAATACGTCACAGAAATATAGAAGAAATACTTTTTCTTTCTGCTTTCATGGTATCAGAACAGGTCTACTAGCAGACTTAAAATTTGATTTTTCTTCTTGGCCTTCATTGCCCAGATTTTTTATCTTGGCCTTGATTGCAGTTATCAGACACTATTAGTCTGAACATTTTCCCTTAAACCTATATCGGTTTTTCTAAAACAAAAATGTCCAACACCTCTGAAAATGGTACATCCACCAACCAAACAGTCAACCCCACATCTATCTTCAATGAAAACCCTACGGATGATTTGAATTTCATGAAGTGGTCTCTATCAGGTAATACCAAGCAAGTGTGGTCTCTATCAGGTAATACCAAGCAAGTGTCAGGTTCTTGTTCTATTTCCCAATCAGGTAATACATATTCCTTAAATGCCTCTAGATTCTACCACTTGGATCATAGATTCACGTGCTTCTAACCATATGACAAGTTTTTAATCACTTGTTTTTTCAAATATTCAACTTGTTCTGGTAAAGAATAAATCAAAGTGGTAGATGGGTTATTTTCTTCTATTGCAGGCCAAGGAACAGTCCCTAATTTAATCTTGAAATCTGTACTACATGTTCCAAGCTTGTCATACAACCCACTATCTGTAGGAAAACTGATTGAAGATCTAAATTGCTCCGTTATATTCACATCTTCTGGTTGCATTTTTCAGGAATCAGCGACTGGGCAAACGATTGGACATTTTGAAATGAAAGATGGGCTGTGTTTCCTGAATACTACTTGGAAGAACAACAATTTAAGACCCCAAGGGCTTGTTTCTACTACTTCTCAAACCGTAGATCGAATTTGGCTTTGACATAGGCGTTTAGGTCACCTCCCTTTCCCTATGTTAAAAAAATTGTTTCCTTCTCTCTTTAAAACAATAAATATTGATATTTTTCATTGTAACATATGTGAACTAGCCAAACATCATCGTGTCTCATTTCCAATAACAAGTCCTAAAGTTGTTCCTCCATTTAGCTTGATCCACTCTTATATTTGGGGTCCTTCTTGCATCACTAATATTTCAGGTGCTAGATGGTTTGTTGCATTTATAGATGAGTGTTATGTGAACTAGCTAAACATCATCGTGTCTCATTTCCAATAACAAGTCCTAAAGTTGTTCCTCCATTTAGCTTGATCCACTCTTATATTTGGGGTCCTTCTTGCATCACTAATATTTCAGGTGCTAGATGGTTTGTTGCATTTATAGATGAGTGTACTCGTTCCACTCGGGTTTACCTTATGAAATCAAAATCAGAGGTTGCATCTATCTTTCCTATTTTTCATAAACTATTTATACTCAATTTGAGGTGAAAATACACTCTCAGATCTGGCAATGGGAGAGAGTATTTCAATTAAGATCTAACAAAATATCTACCAAAATGAAGGGATAGTCCATCACTCATCATGTGTTGATGCTGTTAGATAATGAAAAAAATCTTGAATTTACTATATTTTATTTACAATGATAGGGGGCCTTTATATAAGCAATACATGAAACTAAAATAAAAAGCAAATAATACTAATAATGTAAAATAATAGTCATAAATCTTAGGAATTATAAAATCATATATTGGGGATTTTAGAATCATATCTTGGAGATTATTTCCATAATAAGGAGGTATGATTTCCTTAACACCCCTCAAACTCAAACTGGTGACAAATGAACAAGCTTGAGGTTGCATCTTGAAATCAGAGATCGGAGTTTTGAAACTTAAAGTCTTGAAACTTGGAGATCATTGATGAGCTTTAACCTACAAAGCCCAAAGGTGGAGCCGAAGTGGCAGCCGAAGGCCAAAGTGAGTCGAAGCTCGAAGGAGAGCCGAAGCCTGAAAGGAGAGCCGAAGCTCAGAAGAGAGTTTTCTAAAACAAAAAAATCCATGAAGTTTTTATAAACAACAAAGTGATTTAGTGGTTGAAAAATTTAAGAGACCAAAAAAAAAATGAGACCGGGATGAAAATTTAAAAGACCAATAAAATGAGAGAAATCAAAAAGAAAAATCCCAAAATATGATGAAATTAACCCACAAGTTCGATATTAAAAAAAATATGACACATAAACCGTAAAACTAAATTACTAAACAGGTGCACAAAATGATAGAGAAATCTCAATACTTGTTTATAAGAAACGGTATGACTTTGTGAAAAGATAAGAGAAGCAACATCATGTAGGTATTGATCAAGCTAAAGCTCTTGTTATTTATTTGACCTCAATACTTGGGGACTTGGCCACAAATTGGAAACCAACTTGTTATTTGTGTCCGGTTAGTGGAGGAGCAATGAAGCCTACTAATGATATTTGTGGGCTCATGTAGTTTGTGCGGTTTTGGTGCCGAAGGTGTTCTTTGAGGACCCGGAAGGGAGAGAAGGGATTGATTGTTCTAAAGTTCCTAATACGAGGAGGGAGAAGGGTTGTTACGTTTGTCGGACTAAAGTGATGCGTGAGGTACACGTGCTAGTAGTAGTCGTGATCCCCACGCGCCAACGAGAATCAGAGAGAGCGAAACTAGAAAAGTCGTAACCTATTATCTGATACCATGTGAGATAATGAAAGAAATTATTGTATTTACAATGAGAAGGGGCCTTTATATAGGCAATACATGAAACTAATATAGGAGACAAATAATACTTATAATGTAAAATAATAAAGTCATAAATCATAGGGATTCTAGAATCATATATTGGGAATTCTAGAATCATATATTGGGAATTCTAGAATCATTTCAAAATAAGGAGATATGATTTCCTGAACAGATACACCCCAACAAGATGCGATAATCGAAAGGAAGAATCGACATTTATTAGAAGTTGCTAGGTCACTCTTATTTTTTATGATGGTTCCAAAAAAGTATTGGGGGAAGCTATATCAACAGCCACCTATTTGATTAATAGAATGTTATCTCGTGTCAGGTTTCACATCTCCTATGAAAAATTTGCAACACTATTTCTAAGTTTTCAAGGAATTGGAAACCTGCCTCCAAAAATCTTCGGGTGCACTTCATATGTCCATGTTAAGTCACTTAAGAGGAAAATTTGATCCTAGAGCCTTGCGGTGTATTTTTTTTAGGCTATTCAGCCACACAAAAAGCACTCCAACCAACAAAATCTATGTCACAATGGATGTAACTTTTGTTTAAAATCAATCTTACTTTGAGAACACCATCTTCAAGAGGAGAGCCATAACAGTAAGGAGGATAGGGACTTTGAATATAGAGATCTTGATTTTAGTGAAATGTATAGGAACTCTGATAAAGTTATTTTATCTAGATTCAACTGAACAGATTGTTCAAAATCAAATATATACTTATCAGATTGTTGACTCAAATCATCAAAATCAGATTTCTCACCTAACTGATGAAAACCAAAGTGCTCCACTATCCTTGAGTAATTCCAGCCAAAATGAGTCCTCAACTAGTCCATTAGAAACCTGTTCCACGATTAATTCAACTACTGAACTTCCTGAAATACAAAAATCGCCAACTCCTACAGGACTGAGAACAATGGGTCAAAACGGCTACTATGAAGGTGTATTCCAGGAATAAACAGCCCTCAGTCATTCCACATGTTCCAGATTCTGACTCAGTCGCAAGTAATGAGAATGTTATTCAAGTTGTTAATACTAACAGTGATTTGGATTTGCCTACTGCACCCAGCAAAGGTACTCGATCATGCACTCAGCACCTTATCACTCACTTTATGTCTCTAGAGAATCTTTCACCACAATATCGTGCTTTCACTTCAAACTTGTCATTTCAAAAAATTCCCACAACAGTCCATTAGGACTTGAGCATGAAAGAATGGAATGAGGCAATGAATGAGGAAATGCAAGCCTTGAGGAAAAATGAAACCTGGCAAGTCGTAGAGATGCCAAAGGGGAAGAAAACAGTGGAATATAAATGGATCTATACCATTAAATACACGCTGATGGTACCATTGATAAGGCTAGGCTTGTCGCTAAGGGATACACACAAACATATGGAATGGACTACCAAGAAACATTTGCACCAGTGGCTAACACTGTCAGAATTTTGCTATCATTAGCTTCAAATTTGGACTGGCCATTGCTTCAACTTGACGTGAAGAATGCCTGCCTTCATGGTGACTTGGAGGAGGAAGTGTACATGGACACATGTGCCTCTGGATTTGAGCACAAGGCATGGAGAAACAAAGTGTAAACTCAAAAAATCTCTCTACGGACTCCAACAATCTCCACTCGCCTGGTTTGGGAGGTTTACAAAGCCAATGGTGATGAGAGGATACCACCAAAGCCAAGGCGATCATACGCTGTTCATTAAA
>SKCR01045179.1:0-87625 GCA_019454045.1 Zanthoxylum bungeanum | reverse complement strand
AAGTCACATCAAGCGTCAAATCACTAGTCAATCGATTGATGTGATGTCTAGTCACTTTGAGTGATTTGACAACTTGTCATGAGTGATGTGAATAGTTGATGGGAGTTGTTGGAAAAGCTTTTGAAAGCTTGACAAACATTTACCATTTGTTTAATATTTGGTATTTGACTTTTTAGTTTTGTGTATTAGATATACAAAAACAAAACAATTCATTATCTCTCTCCTTCAATGGAATTCGGCCAAGGTGGCCTTTTTTCTCCCTTCATCTATTCGGCCTAGGGCCAATTTCTTCTTCAATTTTTGGCATAAAGCCGAGAACAAAGAGAAGTAAGATGATGATTTTGTTGCAAAATCAAGAGTGCTAGCACACACATTGGAGTCATCCTAAGGTGATAGGGAACCGCACTTGTGAGCTTGGAATCACCATTTGAGAAGCTTGGAGCTTGGAGCACCAATGGAGGACATGACCGAATATTTGGAGGCCAAATTACTGCACTGTCGTGAGCTTCCTAGGAGGGCAGAAAAAGTTTTGTTCTTTGACGCATCGCCTCAACCGATCGATGTAAGTATTCCGCAACTTCTTCGAGTATTCACATGTATGTTTCATCGCTTTAATCGATCCTCAGGACTTAGAGAAACCCAACACGGATAGCCCCATGGTGGGACTAACCAGCGAATAAATAAGTCGTCACCCAGCATGAAATATTGGGAATGATTTAAGGTCGCACTACACCCCTTATAATGTCTGATCTTAGACCCATTTTGGTTCAGAATGGTCCCTTAATGATGCCAGTATAATATTTACGCTCAAATGAGGTATCACCATATGTTATAATATAATCACATGTAATACAATTTATAAAGCATACAAGTGCACAAACACGAATATTAAATAAAAAAGGATAAATATCCAGAGACTATTACAGTATTGGTACAAATAAATTAGGATATGCATCGCATTGGCCTAGGTTGCTGCTTGGTTGCTTGTTGAAATGAGGGAAACTCCAAGAATTAATAGGTGTTTTCTCTCGTTCTTGAAATTTCAAAATATTATGGGCAATGTTTCAGAATTTCAGTGTTGCGTATAATTTCTTCATGATTTGTGAATGGGGAAGCCCTTTTTTATATTGTCTGGGAAGGGCCTGAGAATGGAATGGGAGACAAAATCTCTTCCTCTTCTCCCGTGATTGTTAATTTGCAGCGTCAGTTATATTTCGATTAATACATGGTCGGATTTACATCTTGGGATATATATCCGGGCAGACATGATATGTCTGTGATTCCAGTAACTGAAGCTCTGCATAGTTATTGACATCTCGGTACAACTGGATATATGTCCGGCCGTACAAGTATTTTGAATTTTATATCTGGTTGGAAATCAATCAGGACCCATGATTTCAAATAATGATAATCATTATATTTATTGACAATTATATCATGTTTGGCAGGATTTAGGGTTTTCAGGGTATATCCAGCTTGTTATTATGGTAAGAGATATGATAGACAGAATATAGGTGATATCTGGTTGGTATTTGGATGTATTTATTAAATTACATGGAGTTATGTTCCCTTCTAGTACTCATCCTTGTAATTTTTCCAAGCATTGAATAATGTCTCCATAAGAGACTTATCATAGGGTTATGCCTAAAAATACAGTGTCTATAGGAAATTCAAATAGACAACTAATAATACATACCTGAGCCACCCGAAGAGGCTCATACTAAGGCAGGGACCCAGGAAAAGCATAACGGGTTCACTGTCGATACCCACCCTCCATTAGAAAATCATCGGTAATTAAGCCAGTCAGGGTCGCCATCAGATTTTCCCCATCAATTTGAAGACCGAATAGCATAGAGCGAATGAAGAGCCATGAATAATTTGAAGATGACTCATAGTACACGCTCACAAAGGTAACATAGTCGTTGGCCAGTATCTAGGAGAAACAGACGCAACTTGTTTTTCTAGAAAGAATAACGAGTGAACTCTAGCAGGTAATCAATGGCGGTTCTCCACCAGGCCGTGTCAATCTGAAAAGAACAATAAGAGGTGTCAACTAGAGATAAAAGAAGAAGAATCGAAAAATGGAAGTGAAGATGACTCATCATGCTCCATGAGAGCTCGTTTAAATGAGCTCTATGCATAGTTAGGTCGGGAAACTCAGCAAACCCCATAGTAGTATCATCCCAACGATACAGGCTGAGGAACACAACCTCATCTATGGAGATGGGAAAATGCTGCACCAGCATGCAGAACTCATATGCCCAGGCTTGTGACAAAGTAAAGTACTAAGGTCAATCGCCAGTCACGCAAAAATAAGAAGTAAACATAATAAAGGCATATACCTCCACTAGAAAGATGTAGCCCTAGATGTATAAGTTATCGCAACAACACCGGTCCAGCCTCAGGTACGGCACCACCAAGGCAGGAGAACCCAATCCCACTCCCGCACGGCGTCCAAGTCTTAGAGTGGTGGGAAAAGGCATAGGTCGACTCAGCTGGCTGCGTCAGTAAATAAGGTGCATCCAAACATATAAAGAAGGAATGACCATATGAGCTAATCGACCTCCTAGTCATTGGTGAGATCATTCCTCTCCCAATGAAACTACAACTCCCCATATGGAATGACACCGGAATGGACCTTGGTGACGACCCCTAATAGACGACAGATGCAACCAGCTTGAATGGTGGGACAGCAGATGCTGCCACCAAACTCTAGTAAACGCCCATCGTCGAGGATCTCCCAGATCGACAAGTGGAATGTATGAGTTGTGTCCATCCACCGCTTCATCAAGGCTTGAAGTCTCTATTTGTCATGTTTCTTGGATCGAGCAGAGATGCAACGAATGAAGGGAGTGAACCCGGTGATAGCAATCTAGGCTCGCACGGCCGAATGAAGCTTATCGTACCACATTCAGACACTAACAAGATTACCATTAGCCTTCAAGTGCGAAGAATCAATCTGTAAAAGGTGAAATCAGATTAGTTAAGCATTGAAAGCGGCAAAATCATGGCCTAATATGGCTTAGGGAGTGGCCATATAACATGGTGCACTGGCCATACATTTTCTATTATCAACAATATCTAGCCGAACATAAAATCTATTGTGCCGGATATTCGAAATACATCTGGCCGGACATAAATCGAAGGTTTACAAATTCAAAAAAAAGACCAGACATGAACAAAAGAGGAAGAAATAAGCTTACCAGCTCAATGTATGAGCAACCATGGTCTCCCAAAGACAAAAAAGTAGGGATGATGTCCCCGTATTTGAGGTTTTTGGTTGCCGGAAGCCCGTTCTGTTAGTGTCTCTGAGACTTGCCCAAGGATCCTAAACATGATTCTAGTGTGAATAAACAAGATACGTTTTCGGAATTAACTTACATTGATCGGTTGAAGTTCAAAACTTTTTCCTTGGATGTAGAAGCTCCAAGCCCTCTTTTTGAGTTCCAAACTCTTGGGTGAGTTTCCCTATCACCTTTCTTTGACTCCTTTAAGTGCTAGCTTGAACAAAATTGAAACAAAATTTTCCTCCAATGAAGAAGAAGTTTCGGTCATGTAGAGAGAAAAATGAGAGAGATGAAATTTTGTGTTGTGTTTTCTTAAGTTGGTTTTCCAAAAACCAAGTATTTATGTTATTGTTTTCCAAAAAAAAAAAAACAAGGTTGGTGAAAAGCAAATGGTTTCATTAAATTTTGCCAACCACTCACATCACACTTTTGACAAGTTGATATAAGTGAAGAGGGTCCCACCACATTAAATTCAAAATTCAAGTTGGCATACACAACACACTTTGGGCTCGGTTCGTTTAATCCGACTAAACGAATTTTTCATCGCGACGTAATTAAATCCAATTTAATTAAATAATAATGCCTAGAAAAATTATTACGAAAGTCGCTTTCGAATTAATTTCAAATTAATTCGTTCGCTTGAATTAAAATCCAATTTTAATTCCGTATTGAAATCCAACTTCAATACAGAGTCTGTCCAACAGACTTTGACGGAACCTTATTCAAAATAAGTATGGCATTGTTTAATGCGTATCCCCAGAAGGAAATTGGTAGCTCTGTGCGACTCATCATTGACCTTACCATGTCTAACAAAGTTCAGTTTCTCCGTTTGGTCACACCGTTCAATTGAGGTGTTCCGGGAGGAGTCCACTGTGAAAGATTACCATATTCTTTTAAGTAGTTAAGAAACTCATTGCTTAAGCATTCTCCACCATGGTCTGACCGTAATGTTTTAATACTTTTACCGGTCTATTTTTCTACTTCGTGTCGAAACTCTTTGAATTTCTCAAAAAATTTTGACTTGTGTCTCATAAGATACACATAACCGTAACGCGATGCATCATCCATAAAGGTTACAAAGTATTCATATCCACCTCTAGCCTGGCTAGACATGGGCCCGTATACGTCATTATGAACGAGGGATGACAGTTCGGTGGCACATACACCTTTACCGCTAAAAGGTATTTTAGGCATTTTGCCTAATAAACAAGATTCGCAAACATCATATGAATTATGATCAAATTCGTCCAAGTATCCACTCTTCGAAAGTGTGGATATACGAGTCTTGTTAATGTGTCCCAGACGATAATGCCACAGATAAGTTTCATCTGTTTTACTCAATTTGAGCCTTTTGTTTATCATGTTATATGTTTAAGATTCATTTATATTCAAAATATAAAGACCATTATTAACATCAGTTGTGCATATCTCAAAATCATCTTTATAAATAAAACACCCAGTGTTCCGGAATACAAAGGTATTGTAGGCATTGCATTTTCGCATGTGAAACCCGATGATGAGTCACAGTTGGAGGCACTACCTTTTTTAGCTAAGGATATTGCGGGAAACGGAGGTCGGAAGGGGAAATTCAGAATAAGTACGTCATCTAGTTCATTTCACAAGTTCACTATCTTCGTTAGTGCTGCGTTCGTTACTTCGTTCGAACGTCAAGCAGATTGCGGACGTTCGTGCCGCGTTCGAATTGGCGTTCGAACGGAGTCGGTATTTCTGGTTTTGCTGCTAGCCTCGCACCCCAGCCCAATTAGCCCCCCAAAGCCCATAAAACACATCCCAATTTAATTAAATTAAACATTAAATATTAAATAAAATATTTAAACCATTTACCAATTAAATAAAACATAAAATATAATCATACCTAATAAAGATAAATCAAATATATTAACTTCCTAACTAAACAAATCACATACTAAATTAAAAAGATGTCATGCCTAATTAAAATCAATCATAACCAATTAAATATTTTGTATTCCTAATCTAGCCAAGACATGTCCCCCAATCAAATCCATTGCTTTCCTTGTCTAATACTAAATCATATCCTAATTGAATGCCAAAATCCCTTCCTTGTGAGACAAGGTGAAGCCCTAGCCCTTCTCTATATAAACAACCCCTAACATAGCCACCATGGCGGGAAAAACCTCTCTAGCTCATACATACAATTCACACGAAAATTATAGCAAGAAACACTAGACATCACGCGCAAATCACAAGAGAAACGATTCTCTTCATCTTATCCCTCACATCACCAAAAACAACAAACCCTCAAACACTCCCTCACATTACTAAAATTCATAGCCAAATACAGCAGTTACGCACACCGAAAGTCACCTTAAAACAGCAGTAAAGCTACGCCAAAAATAGTAGCCTAAAACACCAAAAAGAACACCCAAAACAGTCCATCAAGAACATCAAAACAGTCCACAAACAGTAAGCAGAAAATACAGAGGAAACGGCAGCGAAACCACAAGGAAACATCAGCAAAACGGAGTCAAAACAGTAGCTTAAACGGCCGAACAGCGAAGGAAAAGACAAACCAGTGAGGGAGAAGTTGTTACTATCCGGGCTGAGGTAGATAATGTCGTGGCTTCCTTAGAGATACAACCTTTCACAAGGTTTCAGGTGTCAGCTACTTTTGAGGAATGGGTGGATCCTAGGGTGGCTAGGATCATGGAGAAAATGAAGTTTGAGCCCGGTAAAGGTTCGAAATTGCCAGATTTCAGAGGACAAACCACTCGGAAAGGTTTGGGGTACAGATCTGATGAAGAAAAGCCAAAGGTCAAGAAAAAGGGCCTGAAACTGATGGAATGTTTTGTGAAAGCTTCAGGATATCAAGGGGAGCCTGAACTTGTGGAAGTTAATGGGATTGTGGTACCTGGATTTGAGATCTTCCAGGATTTGTTGGGTGAGAAACCACTGATTAAAGAAACTGTGGAAGCAGAGAATTGGGAAGAAAAATTGATGAAGTTGGAGAGCCTGACTCTGGGAGAGGATGAAAAGCCTGAGGAAGACCTGATTGCAAAGGAAGAAGTGTCTATAGATGATGAAGACATTTACCTTCCTGACTTGTTTGAATATACTTCCGCATTATCCAATAATAAAGACATTTCTTTTGCTTACTTGCCTGAGTCATTTCCATTTACTCTGCACGAATCAAGCATATTTGATATCAGTTCGGCCAGAACTACTGCATTTAACTTGGGCACACTTGAGGACCCCAAGGAAATTCTGATTGCAAGTGAAGTTACCTCTGAAGAGAGGACAAAACTGGAAGCAGTGTTGGTCAGATATGCCAAAGTGTTTGCTTGGTCCTATGAGGACATGCCTGGGGTAGACAGAAACATTGCCCAACACACAATACCAACTTATCCGAATATGAGGCCAGTAAAACAGAAACTCTGACGGATGAGACCAGAATGGGCTGAGAAAGTCAGAGAATAGGTTAAGAAACAGATAGATGTGGGGTTACTGGAAGTAGTAAAGTATCCTGAATGGTTGGCTAATATAGTACCGGTGCCAAAGAAAGACGGGAAGGTCAGAATGTGTGTAGACTACAGAGATCTCAACAAGGCTTGTCCGAAAGATGATTTTCCTCTGCCGCATATAGATGTTTTGGTTGATAGTGCGGCTTTATCTGCTATGTATTCATTTGCAGATGGGTTTTCAGGTTATAATCAGGTTCTCATGGCCGAGGAAGACAAACATAAGACTGCATTTGTTACTGAGTGGGGTACTTATTGTTACAAGGTAATGCCGTTTGGGCTTAAGAATGTAGGAGCTACTTATCAGCGGATGGCCACTACATTATTCCACGACTTGATGCACAAAGAGATTGGGGTGTATGTGGATGACATGATGGTGAAATCAGAGACTAGCTCGGGCATTCAACAAGAAAGTGCGTCCTACCAAGATCAGAAAGGGTGATTTGGTACTTAAGCAGTCGAGGCCGTCGACGACAGATCCGAGAGGAAAATTCAGACCAAATTGGGAAGGACCTTACATAGTGCAGAAGGTAATGGGAAATGGAGCAGTGAAGCTATCAGACTTGGAAGGAAAGGAGTTCACCGAGCCGATCAACGTAGACAAATTGAAGCAATACTTTACCTGAGGGGGAGAAGACCGAGCAGTTACCACGAGAATTATCAGAAGACCTAACCCAACGGAATAAGAAAATCATTCATGCATACACGTAACATTGCATTCTCTTCGTGTTTGTTTCTGTTTTGTGTTCACAGGTTCGAAGAAAGGAGAAAGAGGCAGAAATGAGCCAACCAGCGTCAACACAATTTCAGTTTTGGGACGAGTCCCAAGGGGCGAGGCCCATATCAGCTTGGGGGCGAGGCCCATATCATGTCATCTCCGGGTATGGAGACACATCATCAGTTCGAGGGCAAGGTCCCTATAGTCAGCGGTGTTGGGTCGAGGTGCCCAGGGTCGAGGTGCCCCCGTTGTCAGTTGTAGTTCCGGGTCGAGGTACCCACTACATCATCAGTTCGAGGGCGAGGTCCCTATAGTCAGCGGTATTGGGTCGAGGTGCCCAGGGTCGAGGTGCCCCCGTTGTCAGTTGTAGTTCCGGGTCGAGGTGCCCAGGGTCGAGGTACCCACTACATCATCAGTTCGAGGGTGAGGTCCCTATAGTCAGCGGTATTGGGTCGAGGTGCCCCCGTTGTTAGTTGTAGTTCCGGGTCGAGGTGCCCAGGGTCGAGGTGCCCAGGGTCGAGGTACCCACTACATCATCAGTTCGAGGGCGATGTCCTTATAGTCAGCAGTGTTGGGTCGAGGTGCCCCCGTTGCCGGATGCAGTTATTGGGATGCGTCACAGGATCGAGGTCCACTGCAACACCAACTCAGCTCGAGGCAGCAGCCGAGCCAGGTAAGTGAAAATGCATTGCATAACTTTGATAGGATTGTTCAAAGTCACACACTGCACAAGTCCCATCAAAGTGGGGGCGACTGTAGGCATTGCATTTTCGCATGTGAAACCCGATGATGAGTCTCAGTTGGAGGCACTACCTTTTTTAGCTAAGGATATTGCGGGAAACGGAGGTCGGAAGGGGAAATTCAGAATAAGTACGTCATCTAGTTCATTTCACAAGTTCACTGTCTTCGTTAGTGCTGCGTTCGTTACTTCGTTCGAACGTCAGGCAGATTGCGGACGTTCGTGCCGCGTTCGAATTGGCGTTCGAACGAAGTCGGTATTTCTGGTTTTGCTACTAGCCTCGCACCCCAGCCCAATTAGCCCCCCAAAGCCCATAAAACACATCACAATTTAATTAAATTAAACATTAAATATTAAATAAAATATTTAAACCATTTACCAATTAAATAAAACATAAAATATAATCACACCTAATAAAGATAAATCAAATATATTAACTTCCTAACTAAACAAATCACATACTAAATTAAAAAGATGTCATGCCTAATTAAAATCAATCATAACCAATTAAATATTTTGTATTCCTAATCTAGCCAAGACATGTCCCCCAATCAAATCCATTGCTTTCCTTGTCTAATACTAAATCATATCCTAATTGAATGCCAAAATCCCTTCCTTGTGAGACAAGGTGAAGCCCTAGCCCTTCTCTATATAAACAACCCCTAACATAGCCACCATGGCGGGAAAAACCTCTCTAGCTCATACATACAATTCACACGAAAATTATAGCAAGAAACACTAGACATCACGCACAAATCACAAGAGAAACGATTCTCTTCATCTTATCCCTCACATCACCAAAAACAACAAACCCTCAAACACTCCATCACATTACTAAAATTCATAGCCAAATACAGCAATTACGCACACCGAAAGTCACCTTAAAACAGCAGTAAAACTACGCCAAAAACAGTACCCTAAAACACCAAAAAGAACACCCAAAACAGTCCATCAAGAACATCAAAACAGTCCACAAACAGTAAGCAGAAAATACAGAGGAAACGGCAGTGAAACCACAAGGAAACATCACCAAAACGGAGTCAAAACAGTAGCTTGAACGGCCGAACAGCGAAGGAAAAGACAAACCAATGAACTAGAAAAGTTGCGGAGCTTTACCCCTTCCGATCTTCGTGAAACGCGAGTCCGAGAGACGGCTTAAAAGGTTAGACCTGAGGGTACTTCCCACGCTCATCTTCATTTGATTTTTGTTATTTATTTTGACTGTGTTTTACCTATTTGTGGAATATTGTTTGTGTATGATGTGTGTTGTGGGTATTGGATGAATGGAAGAGTGTCGTCTCTTTTGGTATATAGGATGGAAACCCAGACGTAAATTCCGTAGCCGAATCCGAATGGACGGTAGTGCGGTCTGTACTTGGGATACAACTCCACGTACCCCTTGAGTAAACGGCACCTTCTTTTGTTTCATGTTGGATTGATTTATCTATATTTTTCGTTACTTGAATTCTGCATGTTGCTTATTTATGTATGATACAATCGAGTGCATGGGCTTAGTAAGTGGAACGAAAGATCCCCTATGGGGAAGGGTTAAAGCCATTTACCACGATGCTTCGCCGCGCCGGTTGATGTGTGTTCGGTTGAATGCAAGACACGTTCAATCGGGCATACTAGTTTGATATTATTGCTTTCAATTCTTTGTATGCATGATTCAATCGAGCGCATGGGCTTAGTAAGTGGAACGAAAGATCCCCTATGGGGAAGGGTTAAAGCCCTTTACCACGATGCTTCGCCGCACCGGTTGATGTGTGTTCGGTTGAATGCAAGACACGTTCAATCGGGCATACTAGTTTGATATTATTGCTTTCAATTCTATGTATGCATGATTCAATCGAGCGCATGGGCTTAGTAAGTGGATTGAAAGATCCCCTACGGGGAGGGGTTAAAGCCCTCTACCACGATGCTTTTCCACACCGATTGATGTGTGTTCGGTTGAATGCAAGATACGTTCAATCGGACATGCTGAGCTTGACATTGTTGTCTTTATTCTTTGTGTTACATGCATCAGGTCTGGTTCCGTTCGAACGCGTTCTCGCACGCTACACGAACGCGAACCTTCTGTTTACCATTCGAACGCGTTTTCAAACGCTACGCGAACGCACACGCACTTCCTTAGTCTCATCATGCATCAGGTCTGGTTCTGTTCGAACGCGTTCTCGAACGCTACACGAACGCGAACCTTCTATTTACCGTTCGAACGCGTTCTCGAACGCTACACGAACGCACACACACTTCCTTAGTCTCATCATGCATCAGGTTTGGTTCCGTTCGAACGCGTTCTCGAACGCTACACGAACGCGAACCTTCTGTTTACCGTTCGAACGCGTTCTCGAACGCTACGTGAATGCACACGCACTTTCTCAGTCTTATCATGCATCAGGTCTGGTTCCATTCGAACGCATTATCAAACGCCATACGAACGTGAACCTTCTGTTTACCGTTCGAACGTGTTTACGAACGCTACACGAACGCGAACACACTGAACTGAGACATATTCATCACATGCCATGTATAATTGTTTCTTAGGTGATTTTTTTTATGAAATCCCATATAGTCATTCTTATCTTTGTGCACATCATAATGAAAAGCATGTTTATTCCATTATTTGTGTCATTTGCCTTAGTCTTGATTTAACGCATTACGATTCATACACCTATGTCATGATGACTTTGGAGTATTATTTCTTGTGGTATATCGGATGGAAACCCAGACATAAATTCCGTAGCCGATTCCGAATGGACGGTAATGCGGTCTGTACTTGGGATACAATTCCACGTATCACTTGGAAAAGTGCTCACATGTATGCTTGTACGGTTATTATGTATGCTTGTGTTTTTTTTCGTGAATGTGATATGCTGAATGAAGTTGTATGTTCGTTGTTACTTTGAGGTATTTCCAAGCATGCAATCTTAGATGTGAGATATATGTGAAATGTATATATGAGTTTTATTTTGTATATGTGAATTTAGAAGCATGATACTCTTGGAAATAAGTGTTATTTAAGCCTGATTAAATTATTACATAAATCCTTTTATTACAAGTGACATAAGTAAGGGACCATTCCGAACCCAACGGTTTGAGGTCTTCCCTTGCGAGGGGTGAGTGCGGCCTTAAATCTCATTTTCCCGGTTCACACCGGGTGGCGACTCCATTACTCTCCGGTTTAGTCCATCGTGGCTACTCCGTACTCCCAACTAGGCCGCGAGCCTAGGACAGTATGCGTCGCCCGATTCCTGTGTTCCCACCGGTATACCCACATTAGGTTAAATAAGATACATAGATAATGTTTCTAGTCAAACTAGGTACATAATAACAGTCCGATAATGTAAGTACATGCCTCGGGGGCAGTTCCAAAACATAAGTCCCAACGGCCAAAACGGCGAATCTTGTCCCATTTCCGAGTCGGAGGTCGATCTCTCCTGAAGCCAGTCTCATGCTAATCTGCAGATCCTGCACATCAGTACATATGTGAGTACCACATCCAAAATCAAAAATAAAATTTTCAAAACTAGAAGTAGACATATTTATTTCAATAACAAACATACATGAAGCCGGAGCATTGCCCGCCTTCACTTCCTTCATGTGTGCCTTGTACTCACGACAGTTACGCTTCCAGTGACCCCATTGCCACAATGTAGGCAGACATCTTGGGATATGTCATTTGCCTTCCCAGAAGACTTTGACGATTTGGCTTTGACCTTTCTTTTCTTCTTCTTCTTCTTCACACCTCCAGAAGCCTTCGGCCTAGCCTTGGCCTTCTGATATGTTGAAGTAAGATGCGTATCGCGCTTCTTGCCCTTCAGAAGCTCTGGCTCTGCCTCTTTCAGCATCCCCATCAACTCTCCAAGAGTCTTCTCTTAGTTCATCATATTGTAGTTCATGATGAACCCGCCCCAGCAGTCGGGCAGAGACTGTAAGATCAAATCTATGGAAGTCTCAGCCTCGAAGGTTATGCCCGGCTGACCTAGCTGTTCGATGTCATCAATCATCTGCGACACATAGTGCTCGATAGATGTACCCTCTGACATACGTGAGCGAAAGAGCTTCTTTTGCAATTCATACTTCTGAGATCTAAAATTAGATCTATGAAGGTCCTTCAATTTCAACATCATGTTGTAGGGATCCAATCCCTTTTTTGACGATGAAATTGAGGGGTCATTACGGCAAGCATGACGGATTGAGTAGTTGAGTTGTCATCACTATGAGTCTTCCAAAGCTCATGATCAACTACCCGCTCATGTCCGGGCTCAGGCCTGAGAGGTCTGTCTATAACATAGAGTAACTTCTCGGCTCCCAGGAAAATCCTGAAATTCATCTCCCAATTTGGAAAATTCACGCTGTTAAAGACATTATCGCCCATGATGATGTCTCTAACGCTAATCTTTCCAGTCATCTTGATTGCAATAGTCAAACTATCTAATCAACGATATCAGATATGATCAAATGTAATGATTACTATAGTCCGACTATATAATCAACTACAAATGAAGTTATAAGAGTACAGTCCAACTGTTCAATAAAAACAATAAAATATTAGTCCAACTAATATAAATATATAATGATGAAAATAATTTAAAAGCGCGTATTTGGCAAGTATTAAACGAAATTACAAATCTAATACTGGCCTCCCACTATTTTTCGGCGAGCCACTAACCCTCTGTTGAGTACTCGGGAAACCTAGTTTCCTAGTGGGCTAGGATCCCGTTAAATAACACACAACTTTGACTTTGGCCAACAAGCTGTATGAAACTTAACTAGGTAGATCCGGTAGGTGGACCTCTAAGTCCTAGATATATATCCAATATATATTTCCTAACCTTTTCCTCTGAATCAACCAAGCCTTGGCTTTGGCTCAACAAGCTTAATGATTCCAGTTAAGCGTGACCCATTAACAGTGAGAAAGCTTCGTAATCCACGTCGATGTACAGAAGTGACATTGACTTTGTCCAACAAGTCACAACTGCCCAAGGCATGCGATATATAACAAAGCTTTCGTGGTTCAAACATCCGCGATGAACAATGATCTTGACTTTGGCCAACAAATCAAAGCCAATCTTAGATCTTGAGAAAGAACCACTGAATGAAAGGAAAACACTTAATATTATAGTGAGGGTTTTTCCGTAAATTGACATCCAATTTATTATCTTTAATTAGGTCTCATCTTACACCTTTAAACATGCATTCTAAAAGCATAATAAGGCGCGAATAAATTAATAATGATATGCGGATGAATATATAATACAATTTGTTCCTAGAACAAATCACTCTCTATTTCATCTCTCCCGCTAGCACTGTACATACTTCTACCCAATTACATAATACATAAAGAAACCTCATTTACATTGAGGGGAATTGGTGAGAAGAGAAATACAAAGAGTAAAGAGATGATAGGATGGACACGCATGTCCAATTTAATAAATTCCAAATTTATTACAACAATTTCCAAAATTTCCCCACCCGACTAATATCCATCTGATATACATTATTCATATAAATACATCCAAGTATTCACACAAAGCATGTTGTTCAATCAATATAATCCAATTAATTAATCTTTGAATTAATGATCATCCAATGTTCATACAACGATTTGATTTGTGCGAGTCCAACTCGTTTAAGAATAAATACTCAAAGTACGTATTCTTGAATTATATTGTACTACAATTTTAAATCCAATTTAAATTGTATCCAATACTAATTCGAATTTAATTCAAAATTAAATAATTACACTTATTTATGTGTCTTAAAGACTTGGATTCCAAATCCAATCCAATTGGGTCTCAAAGGCCCAATTAGCATCCAATGCCGATTCAATTAAAGTCCAATGGGCTTTCAATTAATTCTTTAGGCATGGGCTTTGGCCATTATGGATCCAACCCAAGATGCCAATGCCCAATTTAGGAATCACCCTATGCCACAAAATCAATTTCGGCCCATTAGGCCCAATTAAATTATTAAAGGCCCAATGTCATATTTTGGACTTTATGGAAATGGTTTTAGGCCCAATTGGATCAAACTCAATTGTCCAAACCCAAACTTGCCCCAACCAAGCCCATTAGCCCAAATATAACAAATTAGCCCAATCCAATTTTAAAGACTAATTTATATTAACATAATATTCCAAATATCACATTAATTTTAATTAAAGTGTAATTAATACAATTAATCTAATATTTCCAAAACACTAATTAATCTAATTAATCATGCTTAACATTCAATTCATGTCCAACACAAATTGAAGCAAAATCAATCTAACAACATGCTTCAAACTCACGGTTAAGGCAAGAAATAATATCCAATTTTGATTTCAATCCAATTAAATCAACAATCAATATTCATTTCATGCTTATAACACATCCAATTGTCTAATTTTCAAAAAATCACCATGAGCATACTAGGGTCAAGATTCAGCCATGATAAAAAATTTGGGAAATTTTTTGATCCAATCAATTTCTCAAATCTAATGATGCACAAATCCAATTCATCATCATATAAACACAAACAAACAATCAATTTGGAAAAATCATGCTCCAAGCAAAAATACCCAAATAAAATCCATAAACCCTAGAAATTAAAATCAAGTTTATGTGGCTCTGATGTCATTGTTAGTGTCTCTAAGACTTGCCCAAGGATCCTAAACATGATTCTAGTGTGAATAAACAAGATAAGTTTGCGGAATTAACTTACGTTGATCGGTTGAAGTTCAAAATATTTTTCTTGGATGTAGAAGCTCCAAGCCCTCTTTTTAAGTTCCAAACTCTTGGATGAGTTTCCCTATCACCTTTCTTTGACTCCTTTAAGTGCTAGCTTGAACAAAATTGAAACAAAATTTTCCTCCAAGGAAGAAGAAGTTTCGGCCATGTAGAGAGAAAAATGAGAGAGATGAAATTTTGTGTTGTGTTTTCTTAAGTTGGTTTTCCAAAAACCAAGTATTTATGTTATTGTTTTCCAAAAAAAAAAAAAACAAGGTTGGTGAAAAGCAAATGGTTTCATTAAATTTTGCCAACCACTCACATCACACTTTTGACAAGTTGATATAAGTGAAGTGGGTCCCACCACTTTAAATTCAAAATTCAAGTTGGCATACACAATACACTTTGGGCTCGGTTCGTTTAATCCGACTAAACGAATTTTCCATCGCGACGTAATTAAATCCAATTTAATTAAATAATAATGTCTAGCAAAATTATTACGAAATTCGCTTTCGAATTAATTCCAAATTAATTCGTTCGCTTGAATTAAAATCCAATTTTAATTCCGTATTAAAATCCAACTTCAATTAATATATCTGATATATTATTTTAGCCCAATTAAATAAATTAAATAGTAAAATCCAATTTAACTATTAAATTTACTTTGCCGATTAATTCCAAATTAATCGCGTTCTCTCTTCTAGATGAATTTAATCCCAGATAAATTCTTGCCGTAATTAATCCTAGATTAATTTTCTCTCTCGTGATTAATCCCAGATTTATTCTGTTCGAGTCAAATGTCATCGGCGAATCTTTGGGAAGCGACCCAAGAGATCCCTGGATATGTTGGCAGTAAATACGGTCATCGGACTATCCGAACACGTGCGTACCCCGTACCACGTTCTCACCGATTTACAAGACATGGTTGGCTTCTAGCAAAGCACCGTGCCTACCCAATTCTCCAGAAATATTCAAGGAGAAATATATAATCTGTATCAGGTGTAGTATACAATGTATTGCGTAATACGATCCAGTATCGGATGTCACATGCTAGGTCTGGGGCTGGAATTGTGTCTGCCCCGTACGAAGCATATATCGGATCACTAGCAACTAGTCCCTGTAATCGAATAATCATGACCTAGTCATACTATCCTGATAGCTGCAATATTTAAGAGTACTAGTTCTGTATCCCTACGTGATCATCATTTCCATATGACTGAAGTGATACTTCCATCTTGACATCACATCACATCCAATACACTATGATTCTCAGTTAACCCAGAAGAGGCGTACACATAATCTGTTAAAGCTTCGGATGACCAAAACCAAAGCGTACTGATAGCTGCAATATTTAAGAGTACTAGTTCTGTATCCCTGCGTGATCATCATTTCCATATGACTGAAGTGATACTTCCATCTTGACATCACATCACATCCAATACACTACGATTCTCAGTAAACCCAGAAGAAGCGTACACATAATCTGTTAAAGCTTCGGATGACCAAAACCAAAGCATACTGATTGTCGCAAGTATTAGCGATGCAAGTCTGAGGTTAAGACCACATACACCTACCCTGATTCAGATTCCCATAGACACATAGTCATACTACCAGTGGGATTCCGATGGGTCTATCCAGAAGGAAGCTGTTCCCGGTCCAACAGCTAACAGAACCTCCTATCACACTTGCATAAGTATCCAATACTTAAATATATAAGAACTATGATGTTAAGCTTCCATAAGGCACACAAGTGTAATACTAGCATATTCCGCATTATCGATGTCCAGTCTCGATAATACTACGACTAGGATATTTAATGATTAAACCTTTCGTGGATTAATACTATCTCATATCTTATTAATCCGGTACTAATCATATGGACTTTTATCATTTATATATCCAAGTAATCCAATTACAAAATGATAAAAGAGCAATTTCCTTTGTCATATAGTTAATTTGTACAAAAACACCATGTCTTTTACAAATAGTGATGTTATAGGTCATAATTGTCCAACATGTTCTAGAGAGGATACCAACGGTAAATGGGGGTCCTCGGGTGCGCGGTCAGATGTTTGGAGTCCTAGCCATGACATTGTCGGTGATAGTGGCCGGAAAATAACAAAAGATTATAGGAAGTTCATAGGAGATAGCTTGAGTGTGCAATGGCTGGACGAAGGTTCTTTTTTCTATTTTTTGAGATGTGGTGAAATGAAGAGAGATCATGTCTTTTTATATCCTAACGAATGTCGGGCCGGACATGTCTTGAAGAAAATATTTGGTTGGACGTGTCTTGTAAAAGGATAAAATACAGTCATGATGTTCGGGCATTGAACTTGTGTGTTGTGCACCCAAAGAGGATCAAAGAAGAATGTAAGCTTTTAGCCTAATTTGAAGGGATGAGGACCTCTGTTAGCAGAACAGACACACGCTCAGTGGATCAGAAACAGAGAAACTATTCTAGAAGTAGAAAGCCAAGTAACCGATTTGTTAAGTTAATTTGAGGTTGAACTTTCCTCTGTCGCTACTCTCACGAACGCCGAAAGACACGATTGGAAAGTATAGTTGCGAAGAACAGAAGAGCATCAGATGACTCTGGGAATGGAGTAAAGCCTTGGGAATGAGGATGAACATCATATAACTCCAAGAATAAAGTAAAGCATCAGGAATGAGGACAAAATAGTAGACGGCCCCAGGAATAGGGTGCATACTTCAAGAATTAGGTCGAAGCGTCATAGACAACTTCGGGAATAGAGTAGAGACTCAAGAATGAGGATAGAAACGGACAACTCCGAGAATGGAGTTGAGCCTCGGGAATGGAGACATGAGATTGAAGCAACTCACAACCGAGATTTAAGCATCTCACAACCGATTGAAGCATCGGAGGGCCTGAAGGCCCATCAAACAACAAGCAAACTACTATAAGGCCGTGTAAGGCCGAAAATGCCCGAAAAATCAAGTAAAAATACATGCATGAATTTGGTAGACTTGTCATTATCACACACTACACAAGCCTACCAAAATGGGGGAAACTGTAGACATTGTATTTTTACGCATGACTGGAACTACCTGATCTAATTAGAATTTTGAACTACATGAACTAAGCACGACTATATGAAAGCATGATATGCAACTTGTAAAAACATCGATATAATTTGAAAATTGTACTACATGCTAAAAATATGTAACTAGTACTAAAAATGTATCATAATCTAATATCCATGAACGTGTCTGAAAATCTGTATTTCATAAAATCATATACGTGAGCTGAAAAAAAAAATATACCAGCATAGTGGCCGGGGGAAACTGAGACCTACCTAGAGGGACCTAGCTCTGCTTAAGCAAGGGAAGTTGGGCTGAATACTGAACTGCTAAACCTATGGGAGTGATAAGTGCCCTATAGGCTATTTAAGAGAACCTGGTACGCTAAAGTTGAGGGAATGACACTAGACTGGGGAAATAAGAGAGGTGAGCACCTCTATTTATAGTAAGAGATTCTCACCTCTTGCGTTGCAAAAGTCACAAGCTATGTCCTCTTATTTTTGGTTGAAATTAATAATTGCTTCACAAATTCTTATTTGCTTTGAAACATTGTGCAAATTACATGGGTCATCCACCTTTTGTATCCCATCACCATGTCAGGAGCCTTGTTTCTATATTCTTTATTTTGATAATTAAAAAAAAAAAACAAAAGTTAGATGATCAAGAGATGTGAGAAATTTATTACATGTAGGTCATCATTTGTCATGAAGTCTTATAAGATATTATTGTGTCAAACACTCGCTAAAAATTATAAGCTCATTTTGTTGTCAATCTAAACACGACGAATATTTTCCAAGTTCGATTTGAATCTAGTTGTCATGCTCTTTTGGGTTTCTGGGTCCTCGAATTCATATCTCTAATCCATTTTTCCTGTTGAGCATTCGAAATAGTATTTTACCCACACAATAAATAAAAATCATAATAAAAATATATAAACATAAATATAATTATTATTTTACAAATGTGCTAAATTAATGGGATTAATGAAACTTCAAGTGCAAAATGACTTATTTTCCTTTTAGTAAATATACATTTTTAGTTCTTCACATAACTCATAAATTGAAAACTTGAACTGAAATCATTAGCTGAATACATGCAACATGAACTGAAATGCATAAACATGACATGTAAACTTTAAAACATAAGCTAAGAACTACTCATGAGCTACACACATGGAGAACATGGACTAACTTATATTGACTTATGCATAAAAGCTCGTATAGAACCCATTAACTATTTTAGAATATGTATAATATGGGCATTGTCCGAACGGAATCCTATCCAATACCTCTAACATGTTAAAGTACATGATGTTAACTGAAATGAATTTGATTTCGTGAATTGAATACGTAACTTGATAACATAAGCTAGGGATGCAAACTGAAAGCGTAAATATACCATGAGACGTAAAACGTAAATTACAATACGTATACAAAAAAAACATATAGCATAAATGTAAATAGCTTGGAAACATGGGAAATGGAGTAATGTGTGACATCTAACATGTGTTCAAGTATAGTTAGTTTACTCGAACTCAATGATTCTAAACATGCTTGTGAACGTCATGGTACGTGTAATGCATGTATTCATGCTGAAAATGCTATAATGATAGCTTAAGACGTCTTTATAACATCTAGCTATCATGAAATATTGTTTAACTTAAACTGAACTACTAACACTACATGACATGCTCGTGACTTGCTTAGTGAGATAACTCAACATCCCTAACATGATTCCAACTCGACAAATATCTCATTTAACATGAGATTAACACATGTGGAAGCCAAACCTACACACGGTGGTTTGGATCTAAGCTATTCAATACATATATTGTCTCATTAAATGCTCTCTAAACGTGATTAATTAATTAATCATGAAAAACCCCCCAAAATCTAACATTGGTTAATTCGAGAATAAGGCTACGTCCAGGGCCTGTAAATATAGAGGAAACCTAAGTGATTGAAAGACATCGAAGCTGATGTGATCCTAGTAGCACCTGATTCGCTCCAGAGCACAATTGATCCAATCCATGTACCAGTTAGACCAATTACAAGAGATAGAGCTCAGAAGATGAAAGACGCTATGACAGGTCTGGCCCAACGTCATGTAGCTGAATTGAACAAGCACGTTCGAGACCAATTGAACTTCAAGGAAAAGGGTTCAAGAGTTATAAATTTGACCCAAGTCATCGAGGAGCAGCATGGATCGGTTTCAGTCATTTAGACTTATTTTCATCATACTATTATTTATCTGCATGTATAGAACCAACGTGGATGACCATTTTATTTATTAGTTGTGTTAGTTTATTTTTATTTATTTGTGGGTTTCAAAATAGGCTAGAAATTAGGAGTTATGGCTTTTAGTTGGTAAATTGATAAGGCTATTTTGGACTTTTGGTTCTATTAGGGTTTGAGCATGTAACTATTTAAAGTCAAAAACAAATCTCAATGAAGGCACCAGCCATTTTGTGCGTGAATAGTAACTTTCTTTTGAAGATTAAGAATTTTTCCAAAGTTCAGTGATTGAACAAAGACTTATCAAAGGGTTGGCATCCTTTGTGGCGTCTATCTTGCTGGTAAAATTCATCTGAGGCTATCTCCAATGGTTTTCAAGGACACATTCTTTGAGGGTATACAAGATTTTGGATCGTGTTTTATCTTTTCCGTATCCAGTTTCGTATCAATTAGTTATCAGAGCCAGATTTTTAAGGTATGACTTTATCTTCTTTCTTCTCAATATTTTTTTTTCTTCGTTTCTGTCAAGTCTGTTAAGTTAAAAAAAAAAGAATTGCATATTTAAGGCTTCCACACCTGATATCTATTCTTTGGCATGTTTAAAGTGGCAGTGAGTGTTGACCATTAATCTTCACTTTGTCAGTTGGTTTGTGTGAAATATGTTTTTAAAAAATCAAATAAAATCAAAATCTAAAGCTTGACCATTGACAATTTGACAGTGACTTTACAATCTGAACGTGTTTTGGGAAATTAAGGCTACATATTTTGTTAGCAGTATTAAGTCTGATATTTTCCTAGTATATTGTTCAAACCAAATATATTTACACCTAGCCATTATTCTATGGTTTTGTTATTTTCTTTCCCTAGTATTTGCTGCAATCACATTCTGGTAAATTCTCCAATTAGGTATTTTTGATAATATTATTTTATGAGGAAATATGGCATTATTGGTTGTTTCATCCGGGTGTACAAGTATCATATTACTATTGTGATTATTTTGCTTTTCTAGTGTAATTTTAGTACGGTCTTGTAAAAAAAAAAAACAAAGGTCCAAGAAAAATGAAAAAAAAAAATCCATTGACCAAGTCAAAAAAAATTCAAATTGACCTTTGCCAGGATTTGCATAGTGCACACTGTATTTAGCATACTTGTTGCACTTGTCTATTTTATTATTTCCTTTTACACTCTAGTTTTAGGTTTTCTTGATTGAGTATCATTGTTGCTTCTCGAGTCACGTCTTATTTTTCTTGATACCCTTATTCCTTTGATTCCTTGTGGATTTTGCTGACTTTTGGACTACACATGGATTGTGCAATCCATTAGTGGTTAGCGTTCGACATTGAGCGGAGGTTTGAGAGAGAGTGAAACACGAGAGATTGTGAGGTTTCCTTTATTTAATTAATTTATTTCTTTATTGTTATTACTAACATGTTTGTTAAGAAGATGACAGAGAAAGATATGGACATTGATGGGAGGTTTAATACCATGGAGAGGAATATGGCTGAGTTCCGGGAGATGTTTGGAACTATGAACGAGGCAATAGAGAGGTTGTCGAGGGAGGTTACTAGTCTCTATTTATCTAATGTTCAGAAGGAGATTGAGGGGCCACATAAATCTAGGCAGGAACAGACAGAGCAACAACCACCTAGGGTACCTATATATGAGGTTGAGGCATAGAATAATCTGGATGATATGGAAGATTTGGATGAGTTCGAAGATGAGGAGGATATGTATAGACCATGAAATAGGCGGTATGGGAGGAGATATTACCGGCGGGATATGAAGCTTGATGAGCGAAGTGGTTTTAAGAGAGGAGATATAAGAGCCTATGGGGGAGAAAATGGACGATTTGGTGATATATTTGGAGATAAATATGGGAGAGATGCATATGATGAGCATAATTTTGACTACCGGAGGAAGCCTGACAAGAGAGATCATAGTATGATAGAGGATATCGATGGTGACCTAGGCAGCATCAAGATGAAAAATCCATCTTTTCACGGCAGAAATGATCCAGAAGCGTACTTGGACTGTGAGAGAAAGATCAAGCTGATCTTTAATTGTCATAAATATTCTGATGAGAAGAAGGTGAAGTTGGCTGCAATTGAGTTTACAGACTATGCGGTGATTTGGTGGGATTAGTTGGTAACTAATTTGAGGAGGAACCATGAGAGGCCAATTGAGACTTGGGAGGAGTTAAAGGCACTCATGCGTAAGAGGTTCATTCTAAGCCACTATTACATATAGTTATATCAGAAGCTACAACATTTGTATCAGGGGTCGAAAAGTGTTGAGGACTATCATACAGAGATGAAGGTAGCAATGATTAGGGCGAATGTGGTAGAGGATAGAGAAGCCACGATGGCTCGGTTTTTAGGTGGGTTAAATAAGGAGATTGCGAGTGTGGTTGAGTTGCATCATTAGGTGGAGTTGGAGGATATGATATATATGGTTATCAAGGTAGAAAGACATTTGAAGAAGAAATCTGCATCGAGATACATTGCACATGGATCTTCTGCTTGGAAATGGAAGTGGCCTAGTAATGAGCGAAGAGATGAGGGTTTCAATAAACCCAAGGCCGATAGTGGTAAGGGAAAAGAAGTAGAGATAGGCAGAGTTAAGGTTAAGTCTGAAGTAGTAATTCTGAAATCCAAAGAGGTAAAACGTTTTAAGTGCTTAGGTATGGGACATTATGTATCACAGTACCCCAACAAACGAACACTAATAATAAAGGATGATGGTAATATCGATTCCACAGATGGGGAAGTGGAAGATGAGATGTCTGTATTAGAGGATGCAAGTGATGATAAGGGAGCAGCATACCCACTAGATAACTTGTCGCTTGTGTTTAGGAGAGCATTAATAGCACATACAGTTGAGGAGGAGACTGAGCAGCAGAGAGAGAATATTTTCCATACTAGGTGTAGTGTGAATGAGAAGTCATGTAGTATGATCATAGATGGGGGTAGTTTCACCAATGTGGCTAGCATATCATTGGTTGCAAGATTGGGATTGTCATGTTTAAAACATCCTAAGCCATATAGGGTGCAGTGGCTTAATAAGTGTGGTGAGGTCAGAGTGACCAAGTAGGTATTATTGACTTTTACCATTGAACCTTACACGGATGAGGTGTTGTATGATGTGGTACCCATGCAGGCAGGCAGGCCACATACTTTTAGGGAGGCCGTGACAATTTGATAGGAAAATGATACATGATGGGTTTAGGAACAAGTATTCATTCCAGTATAAGGGCAAGCCTATTACGTTATATCCTTTGACACCTAGACATGTTCATGATGATCAAGTCAAATTACAGTTGGAAAGATAAAAGTGAGAGAGAGAGAGAGAAGTTGCATCATTGGGGGTCAGAGTGATAGTAGTGAGAAAATTGGATCTAAACCCCGAGAGTGGGGGAAACATTGGGATTAGAGCTGAGAGTAAACCCAAGGGAAATGGGGCTGAGAGAGAGAGTGAGAAGAAATAGAGAGTGAAAAAGTGTTTTTATCTAGGTGAGGGAGAAGTGAGGAGAGCCTACAAAGCTAGCAAACTCATGTTGTTGCAGGTGTATAAAGAGACACCACATTTTTCTTTACTTACTAACATTAGCAGTTCACTTACTGTTTCTATTTTTTCTCTTTTACATGAATTTGAAGACGTGCTCACAGAGGACATTCCTAATCGACTCCCACCCATTCGAGGGATAGAACATCAGATTGATTTTTTGCCTGAAGTTTGCATTCCTAATAGACTCGCATATAGGAGTAATCCTGAGGAGACCAAGGAACTTCATAGGCAAGTTGAGGAGCTGATGAAGAAGGGTTACGTACGAGAAAGTATGAGCTCGTGTGCAGTACCGGTGTTATTAGTGCCTAAGAAGGATGAGATGTGGTGTATGTACGTGGATTGTCATGCCTGTTGGGATGCATGCCCGAGAGCTGCATGTAATGTAAACGACTTTATATATATTTTGAAATAAAATGATGCATTATTCATTTATCAAAGTGTTTGTTTAATTTTCGCATATTATAAATTATCTTGAATACCCTAGATTACTTATGTGCCTTCAGACTTAGTGTATGAGTGTCATACACAAGAGGATTTAAGGCTGAAGTTAGTAATCTTAAATAGTCCATACAGAGCAAACAAAGCGGATACTTTGTTTATGGTTTATCTATAGTTGTGGTCCATTCTATATTTGTATGATGACCTTGATTCGGGATCGTCCATGTAGAGATATGAGATTGGAGGCACCTTGTATGATGTGATCATATAAGACTGGACCCAGATGGAAATGACATTATTATAATATCTGTTAAACAAAGAAAGTCATTTCGATCTACTAGACGGTCATATATGGATTGATCTTAATCCTGAGTGTACTACGAACTCCTGCATGGCAGGCTATGTCCTTTGATTTACAAAGGTGATGTTGGTGTAGCAATCCCGACCAATAGTTATGTATTTTGGGGGCATGGTCTGTTGTGTAGTTGGGAACGTTTTACATAGATATGGAGTTCGCTCCTTCTTGTGAGAAGTATATGAGTATCTTTCTTAAGGGTTGATTCGGTACTTAAACGGTTTGGGCGCTCAAGTCTTTCTATTACGAATAGAAAGATTAAAATTCATAATGGTTATGAATAAATCGTTCATTAGAGAATCAATGGTACTTAAGGTATAAATAATTAGAGGGGCATAACGGACATTATGACCCGACTCTAATTACGAGATACTCGTGAAGGGTCAATTCGTATGTAGTGACTATATCGATGGACACCGACTTGGTTCAGCTTAATATACCATCTACGGCAACGAGAGTGCAACTTCGGGTTTTTAGTGGAATAACCCGGAGTTAATAATTTGAAATAGTTAATTAAGAGCTTAATTGATATTTCAAGATTATTGGAGCTCGAAACCATAGGTTCGTTTGTTCCCCGTGCTAGCTCGATATACTATAGCGGATTTAGTATAATTGGATAGTCAAATTATATACTCACATATGTATAAATATTATTAATACGATTAATAATATTATTTGTCACACTTGGAACTATATATTAAAATTTATTATATGGTTTTAATAATTATATGATAATTATTAAATAAATTAAATCATATTATATTTGATATAATTTAATAAGGCTAAAGTTGTAATTTCCAATTATTGGGTTTTGGAAACCCTTGATTTAATTTTGGAAGTTACAAATCTATAATGGCATTAATCTTTTTGATTTTGTAACATCTTTGTCTTTATGGAAATTTAATTTTGTTGTTATAAAATTAATAAGAAAAATAAAAATTTTTCCTTAAATTTTAATGTTTGGCCGATTATGTGCATGGGTGAAGGGGATGGGTTATGTTTGTTTTGGAAACAAATAACCCTAGGTATAAAAAGAAGATTTATTTTTATTTTTGCCTAAGCCACTCATTCTTGAACCCTAGCCACCTTTCATCTTCTTCTTCATCCTCTCAAAAGTTGAGAAAAATATAACTAAAGAAAAAGAAGAAAAACAATATAAAACATAAGTGTGATTTAATCTCTAAATAGTTTAGGGAATAATATTGTGAGTCTTGCCCACACAAGTTTTCGTTGGTAACGAGATATAGTTCGAAATACTTTGTGGTGTCGAACAAATAATCATCTTCATCTTATTCTTGTATGTTCTCGGCAGTGAGGCTTTATTTTGCTCATTGCTGCCTCTTTACTTGGTGAAACGGAACTCGGTTTGGTTTCGCTTTAATCCAGTTTTTTTGGGGAACATCTTGTGGTGTTTTGGGGCTGTGTTGGGCTGTTTTCAAGTGAAAAATCAGAACTGAAACACAGCCACTGTCCGCATATTTCAAGGGCTGTTTCGCCAGTACACTGGGTGCGTATTGGGTCCAAAATAGTCCAGTTTTTGTCCGGATGTTCGGGTCTGTTCAGGGACTGTTCCGAGGCTGTTTCAGGGATGGAATTATGTCTAAAACTGAAGCAAAATTTCAATGGTGGTGGCAGTAACATTCGACTATTCAAGGGGAAGGGCATAAAAAATTTTCAAGTCCGATCATGTGCCTAAGTTGTTTCCACTGCGCAAGGAAAGCGTTTCCTACAGTGCCATCAATAATATCCCGGTAAAGTATCGACATCCCATTCCTAGGCTAGATGATATGTTAGATGAACTGCATGGATCTAAGATTTTTAGTAAAATTGACCTTAAGAATGGATATCACCAGATTCGTATGAGAGAGGGTAACGAGTGGAAGATCGCTTTTAAAACTAAGTATTGGCTATATGAGTGGTTAGTAATGCCTTTTGGTTTATCAAACGCCCATAGTACTTTTATGAGACTTATGAACCATGTGTTGCGTGCATGTATAGGGAAGTTTGCAGTGGTCTATTTTGATGACATATTAGTATACAATAAATCTTTAGATGAGCATGTAGGTCATTTGAAAAGTGTGCTTGATATTTTAAGAAAAGAAAAATTGTTTCCTAACAGTAAGAAATGTAGATTCTGCATGGATAGAATCATTTTTCTCGGCTTTGTTGTGACTGCAGATGGCATAGAGGTGGACGAATAGAAAGTTAAAGCGATTAGGGATTGGCCAACACCTACTACAGTGTCTGAGGTTAGAAGCTTTCACGGGTTGGCAAGTTTCTATAGGCATTTTATGAAGGATTTCAGTAGCACAGCAGCACCCTTGACTGAGGTAGTCAAGAAGACGGTGGGATTTCAATGGGGTGAGGCTCAATGGAGTGCTTTTCTGACTCTCAAGGAAAGGTTATGCAGTGCACATGTCCTCGCACTACCTAATTTTGAGAGTACTTTCGAGATAGAGTGTGACGCAAGTGGCATATGTATTGGCGCAGTACTGATGCAAGAGAAAAAAACTATTGCGTACTATAATGAAAAGTTGAATGGGGCAGCTTTGAGGTATCCCACATACGATAAGGAGTTGTATGCACTTGTTCGAGCACTGGAGACTTAGAAAAATTACTTGTGGCCTATGGAGTTCGTGATACACACAGATCGTGAGAGTTTGAAACACCTTAAATGGCAAGGAAAACTGAACAATAGGCATGCTAGATGGATGGAGTTTATAGAGACATTCTTGTACGTCATTCGCTACAAACAGGGTAAGGAAAATGTAATTACAGATGTCTTGTCGCGCATGTATGTTTTACTTACTTCTTTAAGTGCTAAAATGTTAGGGTTTGAATTTATTAAAGAGATTTATGCATGTGATGTGGAATTTTGTGATATATATGTTACATGTATCAAGACTGCATTTAGTAAATTCTACCAGCATGAGGGATTTCTATTTATAGGAAATAAGTTGTGCATTTCTTCTTGTAGTATACGTGAGCTATTAGTGAGATAGGCTCATGAAGGAGGACTGACGGGGCATTTTGGAATTAGTAAAACCCTAGGAACCTTAAAAGAGCATTTTTACTGGCCTAAGATGAAGCGCGATATAGAGCGCATTTGTGATCGGTGTCTCACTTGTAGAAAAGCCAAATCTAGGGTGAAGCCTCATGGATTATATACTCCATTACCTATACCTAGTGAACCATGGGTAGATATTTCGATGAATTTGTGTTGGGTTTACCTAGGACTAAATGGGGTAAGGATTCCATTTTTGTAGTGGTTGATAGATTTAGAAAAATGGCACATTTCATTGCATACCATAAAACTGATGATGCCACTAACGTAGCAGACTTGTTCTTTAGAGAGGTAGTACGACTACACGAGATTCCTAGGAGTATAGTTTCAGATAGAGATGTCAAGTTCTTGAGTCTTCTGGAAGGTTTTGTGGGGTAAGCTAGGGACCAAATTACTTTATTCTACTACGTGTCACCCTCAAACAGATGGACAGGCAGAAGTGGTCAATAGGACCTTGACTCAATTACTTCGTACTATAGTCACTAAGAATTTAAAATCATGGGAAGAGTGTTTTCCATTTATAGAGTTTGCATACAATAGGTGCATTCATTCTTCAACTTCACATTCACCTTTTGAAATTGTATATGGATTTAACCCACTAACACCATTGGATTTGTTGCATTTTCTTGTGGAGGAAAAAGTAAGTTTAGATGGGAAAAAGAAAGCAAAATTGGTGAAATAAATACATGAGAAAGCACATGAACACATATTATGGAAAAATGAGCAGTACGCTTCTCATGCGAATAAGGGTCGTAAACGCGTGATGTTTGAGCCTGGTGATTGGGTTTGGTTACACATGCGTAGGGAGAGGTTTCTGGTTCAGAGAAGATCCAAGCTTCAACCTCGGGGGGATGGTCTTTTTCAAGTCATCGAAAGGATAAATGATAATGCATATAGGCTTGACCTACCTGGTGAGTATAATGTTTATGCTTCATTTAATGTTTCTGATTTATCCCATTTTGATGCAGGTGTCGATTCGAGGACGAATCCTTTTCAAACGGGAGGGGATGATGTGATCCTAGCAGCATCTGATTCGGTCTAGAGCATAATTGATCCAATCCATGTACCAGTTAGACCAATTACAAGAGACAGAGCTCAGAAAGATCAAATACGCTATGGCAGGCCTGGCCCAACGTCATGTAGTTGAATTGAACAAGCACGTTCGAGACTAATTGAACTTCAAGGAAGAAGGTTCAAGAGTTATACATTTGACCCAAGTCATCGAGGAGCAGCATGAATCAGTTTCAGTTATTTAGGCTTATTTTAATCATACTATTATTTATCTGCATGTATGGAACCAACGTGGATGACCATTTTATTTATTAGTTGTGTTAGTTTATTTTTATTTATTTGTGGGTTTCAAAATGGGCTAGAAATTATGAGTTATGGCTTTTAGTTGGTAATTGGTAGTTTAAGGCTATTTTAGACTTTTGGCTCTATTAGGGTTTGAGGATGTAATTATTTAAAATAAAAAACAACTCTCAATGAAGGCACCTGCCATTTTGTGCGTGAATATAAACTTTCTTTTGAAGATTAAGAATTTTTCCAAAGTTCAGTGATTGAACAAAGACTTATCAAAGGGTTGGCATCCTTTGTGGCGTCTATCTTGCTGGAAAATTCATCTGAGGCAAGGACATGTTCTTTGGGGGTCTACAGGATCTTGGTTTGTGTTTTGTCTTTTTCGTATCCAGTTTCGTATCAGAAGCTTTGGCTTTCACACTCGAGTTCTCAAAGTACATTACACCCTAAACATTATAGCCTAATGCCCTCACGACAACAAACTAGGACGATCGAGGTAACTGTAGGAGCGAAACGGGGTTTAGCGCTATGCCTATGATGTTCGTCGACCACGACATTGTTGGGCTCGCAGCCCAAAGAGAGTACGGAGTAGCCCGCGGGGGACTAGATCGGAGAATAAATGAGTCACCACCCAGTGTGAACTGGGAAAAGATTTAAGGTCGTACTCACCCCTCGCAAGGGAAGACCTTGTTGGACAGTTATGACCTATAGCGTCACTATTTGTACAGATCATGGTGTTGTTGTACAAATTAACTATGTGACAAAGGAGATTGCACTCTTATTATTTGTGATTAGATCACCTAGATGTATAAATGATGAGAGGTCCCTATGATTTGTTCCTGGACGGAGAATGATATGAGACAGTATAAGTCCACGTAGGATAAATCATTAAATATCCCTAGTCAGAGTATTATCGAGATTGGACATCGATAAATACGTAAAAGACTAGCATTACACTTGTGCGCGTTTGTGAGAGCACAACGACATAGTTCTCATATATTTGGGTATAGGATACTCATGCAAGTGCAATAGGAGGTTGTGTTTCACCGATGGTACGGGAAACAGCTTCGTTCTGGATAAGACCCCCTCGGAATTCCATTGGTAGTATGACTATGTGTCTATGGAAGTCCGATATCAAGGTAGGTGTATTTGGTCTTAACCTGAGACTTGCACCGCTAATGCATACGACAATCAATATACTTTGGCTGAGGTCGTCCAGGGCTTTAACCGGTTCTGTGTACGCCAATATTGGGTATATTGAGAATCGTAGTATGTTGGGTGTGATGTCAAGACGGAAGTGTCACTCCAGTCATATGGAGATGATGGTCACGTAGGATACGGTACTAGTACTCTTAAATACTGCAGCTATCGAGATAAAATGACAAGGTGAGGTTTATCCGATTATAGAGACTAGTCACCAGACATCCGACATGTGCTTCGTACGGGGCAGACATAATTCCAGCCCCAGGCCTAGCACGTGATCATCCGATGCTGGACATAAATACGCAATACTACGGTATACTACGCTTGATATAGATCCTTATTCCTGTAAAGATATTTCCGGCGAATTGGGAAGGCATGACGCTTTGCTAGAGGCCAACCTTGTCTTGTAATTCGGTATAAATGTAGTACGAGGTACTTACGTGTTCGGATAGTCCGACGACCGAATTCACTGCCAACATATCCGGGGATCTCATGGGTCGCTTCCCAAAGATTCACCGATGACGTATAACTCGCACTCTATATTAATCTGGGATTAATTAGAAGAGAGAGAAAATTAATCTGGGATTAATTGCGGAGATATTTTATCTGGGATAAAATATCAATTAAAGAGAGATAACGATTAATTTGGATATAATCGGTTAAATTAATATATTTGATATATTAAACGAAATTAGATTTCGACGCGGAATTAAAATTAGAATTTAATTTGGGCGAGCGAATTAATTTAGAATTAATTCGTTAGCAATGTGAATAGTGACTTCGCTAGGCGTAATCATTTAATTACGACGCAACAGAAAATTTATTAATTTGGAATTAGCGAACCCGAGCCCGAGATTATTTGCGAGTGCATTCGTATTTCGAATTCGAGTGCGGCACGTCAAATCAAGCGTCAAATCGCTAGTCGCATCTAGCGTCACATCAAGCGTCAAATCATGTCACTTTGAGTGATGTGACAATTTGATTTAGTGATATGACATGATGTGAGTTAGTGGAGTGGTTGAAATGTTTGGTATATGAATTGATTTTTGAAATCAATTATTTTTTTACACCATTTGACTTTTGTAAAATTATTTGGTAAATCATTTATATATTTTTGGAAAATATATAAAGGAAACATATACCATTTTTTTCAAACAATTCAACACATCTCTCATTCTCTCTTTCTCTCCTAAACTCACGCCCAATGGGCTGTTACAAGCTTACTGGTTTTGACAAAATAGTGAGCTGTGTGGGAGGCTTGGAGTGTGATTTTGTGGCAAAATCACAAGTGCTAGCACACTTACGGGACATGCGAAGGTGATAGGGAAGCTCACACATGAGCCGGGAACCGTTCGACGAAGCTTGGAGCTTGATTCTTGGAGCTCAAAACCGAAACCAGTGAGGAAATTCACTGCACTGTAGTGAGCAGTCCACTGCCGAGCAAAATCAGTCATTGTTGTCTCCCCGTCGCTCAACCGATCGATGTAAGTATTCCGCAACTTCGTCGATGTGTATTCGCAATGTTTTTCATGCTTATAATTGATCCGGGAACTTAAAAGAAACCAACAGACCTCAAACCTTTGGGTTCGGAATGGTCACTTACTTATGCCAGTATAATGGACGGGTTCACACAACGGTATAACCAAGTCTTATGCAGTTCATGCAAGATAATTCAAATAAACACACAAATTTGCACACCCATAAACATTAATATAAATAAAAGCAAATTAAATTAAGAAATACAAGATATGATAACAAGAATCATAATAATCAAAAGTAAACAAAGTGCCAATAAATAAATAGTAAACGAAAAGGGGGGTTTAATCGTGCATATATGAGTATTTCCCAGGTGGTACGTGGAGTTGTATCCCAAGTACAGACCGCACTACCGTCCATTCGGAATCGGCTACGGAATTTACGGCTGGGTTTCCATCCGATATACTGCAAGGGATAATAACACACATAACCATCAATGTAATGTAAACGGTCATAAAAAAAGGGCGAAATAATAAAATAACAATAAAAGTAAATAGACAAAAAGTTAAATAGCAAAAATAAATGCGGAATAATAAAATACCGATGAAAGTGCACAAATAAATAATAAGATAAATAACACTAAATGGATAAAAAAAATAATAAAATGCCGAAGAAGAAAAAATAATGTGACCAGAAATTTGGCCGTCTCTAATGTAGGACTTCGCATACCCGGCTGGACGTATTTCATGTCCAGCCAGACATGCAGCGTCCGAAACTATAAAATAATATAATAAAGGGCGCTGTGGGACACAGAAACTGGGCGACGCATTCTGTTCTAGGCTCGCAGCTTAGTTGGGAGTACGGAGTAGCCCGCGGGGGACTAAACCGGAGAATAATGGAGTCGCCACTCGGTGTGAATCGGGAAAATGAGATTAAGGCCGCACTCACCCCTTGCAAGGGAAGACCTCAAACCGTTGGGTTCGGAATGGTCCCTTACTTATGTCACTTGTAATGAAAGGATTTGTGCAATAGTTTAGTCACGCCTAAGTAACACATATTTCCAAAAGTATTATGCTTCTAAGTTCATATGCACGAAAACAAAACTTACACCTAAATTTGCATACATCTTACATCTAAGTCTGCATGCTCGAAAGTGAATCAAAGTAGCGACAAACATACAACTTCATAAGCATATTGTATTCATGAAAGCGCAAGCGCACACTAATCACACAAGCGCACATAAAAGCGAATCATATAATGGCGAACATGTAATTTCATAAACATACCATACTTATACATGCGGAAACATAAACAAATAGCCATTATATATTCATGCGTAAATAAGAGAGTCAACTAGGTACGTAATGCAAAAAAAAGACAATTAAGGAGGCAATTAAGTATTAAAGTAAACACGCTATGATGTGATGCAAAAGAAGATAACTAATTGTGGGACACAGAAACTGGGCGACGCATGCTATCCCGGGCTCGGGGCCCAGTTGGGAGTATAGAGTAGCCCGCGGGGGACTAAACCGGAGAATAATGGAGTCGCCACCCTATGTGAACCGGGAAAATGATTTAAGGCCGCACTCACCCCTCGCAAGGGAAGACCTCAAACCGTTGGGTTCGGAATGGTCCCTTACTTATGCCAATTGTAATAAAATGATTTGTGCAATAATCTAACCAAGCCTAAGCAACATATTTCCAAGGACAATTTTACTCATAAGTTCGCTTGCATAAAATAAACCATTATAATGACAATATCATACAATAATCTCATGACATACCTCAATTATATAATGCGGAAAATAAAGAACAAAACTAAACATAATGCGAATTCCCAACGTAAAATAAATGACTAATCATGCTTGAAAATGAACAACTAAATGGGCTAAATCATGCTTAAGAACTAAGTAGCATACTAACGGTCTAATCATGCTTGAATAACATCCCATGAACACATCAAATAAATAAAGGCAGGAATTCAAATATTATGATTGATTATACGATACAAGAGAAATCACCTAAGAAACAATTATGCATGACATGTGATGAAAATGACTCAGTTCAGTGTATTCACGTTCGAGTAGCGTTCGTAAATGCGTTCGAACGGTAAACAAAAGGTTCTCGTTCGTGTGGCTTTTGATAACGCGTTCGAACAGGACCAGACCTGATGAAACAAATACATGCGCGTTCGAGTAGCGTTCGCAAACGCGTTCAAATGGTAAATAGAAGGTTCGCGTTCGTATAGCGTTTGATAACGCGTTCGAACGAGACCAGATAGAAAACATGCGTTCGTGCGGCGTTCTGAAACGCGTTCGAATGGGGTTACAGTAGTGACCTCCAAAATGCAGTAAACAACATGACACATACATGAATGGATGAATAGATGACACCTAATAAATAATAACTAGCTAAAAGGCGCGGCAAAGCATCGTGGTAAAGGATTTTAACCTCTCAAAATAGAGGACATTTAATCGTACTTAATAAGCCCATGCGCAAACAACACAATACATATATAAAAAGTAAAGACAATGATATCGGACTTCGTGTATCCGATTGAACATATCTCACATCCAATCGAATATACATTATCCGGCGTGGCAAATCATCGTGGTAAAGGATTTTAACCTCTCAAAATAGAGGACATTTAATCGCACTTACTAAGCCCATGCGCTAACAACACAATACATATATAAAAAGTAAAGACAATGATATCAGACTTCGTGTATCCGATTGAACATATCTCACATCCAATCGAATATACATTATCCGGCGCGGAAAAACATCGTGGTAAAGGATTTTAACCTCTCAAAATAGAGGACCTTTAATCGCACTTACTAAGCCCATGTGCTTTATCTCATCATAATGCATATAAAAATAGAAACAACGATATCGGACTTTGTATACCCGATTGAACACATCTCACATTCAAATGAATATACATCGTCCGGCGCGGCGAAGCATCGTGGTAAAGGATTTTAACCCCTCGAAATAGAGGACCTTTAATCGCACTTACTAAGCCCATGCGCTTGACCTCATTATTACTCAGACAAATAAGATGCAGAAAATAAATAACGACGATAAACAAATCAAGATAAAATAAAGTATGTGTCGTGTACTCAAGTGGTACATGGAGTTGTATCCCGAGTACAGATCATACGACCGTCCATTCGGAATCGGCTATGAAATTTATGTCCGGGTTTCCATCCTATATACCACGAGAGGCGACACATTTTTCATTCATTCAAGGGCCACAATCATGCACTAGTAAACGACTCTCATGCGATAAAAATGAATAAAATAATTAAAAAGATAGATTGAAATAATAGGAAAAGTACCCTCAGGTCTAACCTTTTATGTCGACTCTTGGAAGTACGGTGCACGGTCGTCGAAAAGGGGGGGAATGCTCCGCAACTCCTCCGGTTCACAGGTTCACGCCTTTCCTCGCTGTTCCACTGCTCAAGCTACTGTTTTGACTCCAATTTACTGTTGTTTTGACTCTGATTCGCTGCTATATTGCTATTGTATTTCTGCTGTACTTTGGTCACTATTTTTGGTGTTTTGGGCTACTGTTTTTGGGTTTTTCTAAAGTCTTTAAGTGCAGTTTTTTAATTATTATTTTAGGGATTAAAAGTGCAGTTTTTTTAGTCTCTGGTTTAGGTGATTTAGGGGCTGTTTTTTAGGAATTTCGGTGATATGGGGCTGCTATATAGGGGCTATTTTTCGGTGATGTGTGCTGCTGTATAGGGGCTATTTCGGTGGTGTTTCAGGTTGTAATGTTTTCGGCAATGGAAGGGTTTATGAGGCTGTGATTTTCGGCTAAGGGTGTAGGAGGAGAAGAGAAATATTTGCTTGTTGTATGCGTGAATCAAGAGGCTTTTTTTCTTGCTGTATGCGTGTGAGTGAGAGTCCGCAAGGGTTGGGAGAGGTTGGTTTTTTATAGGCAAATGGGTAGGGCTACTCCTTGCATGACAAGGAAAGAGATTTGGCATTTAAGGGGAATTTGATTTGGTGTCAAACAAGTAAATCCTAAGATTTAGGGGGGACAAAATTTGTTCAATTTAGGAAGTCAATATATTTAATTTGTGTTGTTTAGGCATAATATTTGTTAAGTTAGGAATACAATATTTTTAATTAGGAATAGAAATATTCTTGATTGGGAATATAATTGGTTGATTGATTTTAATGTTTTATTTAATTTGGTATATGATTTAATTAATATTTTATTTAATTCCCCATGTGTTAAATATGTGTTTTAATAATTGGGATGTGTTTTATGGGCTTTGGTGGGCTAATTGGGCTGGGGTGTGAGGCTAGCAACAAAACCAGAAATACCGACGCCATTCGAACGCTACACGAATGCCCACAATCGTTCGAACGTGTCCACGAACGCAGCACGAACGAAGACAGTGAACTTGCAAAATGAATCTGATGACGTACTTATTCTGAATTTCCCATTCCGACGTCCGTTTCCCGCGGCTCCCGCGACTTAAAAGGTAGTGCCTCCAAATGAGACTCATCATCGGGTCTTACATGCAAAAATGCAGTGCCTACACTAATATTGACACAAACACACATTTGGGCATTTTTCCAAGTGGTACGTGGAATTGTATCCCGAGTACAGATCATACTACCGTCCATTCGGAATCGGCTATGAAATTTATGTCAGGGTTCCATCCTATATACCATGAGAAATAATGCCTAAATGCTATCATAACATAGATATACGAGTGATAATAAATCAAGCTAAGACAAGGGTAGATGATGCAATCAATGGATGGAAGACGCGGCAAATATCGTGGTAAAGGTAGCCTTTTAGGTTTTTCTTCCCCCAAATGGAGAACCTTTTAGTCCAACAAAATAAGCCCATGCGCTTTTCATTACAATGCGTACAAAGATAAAGATAACTATATGGAACTTCGTAATGCATGCATAAATAAAGCAATGATGTGCAAAAGGATAAATGACATAGTAAGAAGCGCGACAAAGCATCGTGGTAAAGACTTTTAACCCCTTGACATAGAGGACCTTTAATCCCACTTACTAAGCCCATGCGCAAACAACACAATACATATATAAAAAAAGTAAAGACAATGATATCGGACTTCGTGTATCCGATTGAACATATCTCACATCCAATCGAATATACATTATCTGGCGCGGCAAAGCATCGTGGTAAAGGATTTTAACCTCTCAAAATAGAGGACCTTTAATCGCACTTACTAAGCCCATACGCTAATAACACGATGCATATAAGAAATAAAGACAACAATATCGGATTTCGTATACCCGATTGAACATATCTCACATTCAACTGAATATACATCATCCGGCGCGGCAAAGCATCGTGGTAAAGGATTTTAACCTCTCAAAATAGAGGACCTTTAATCGTACTTACTAAGCCCATGCGCAACCAACATAATACATATATAAAAAGTAAAGACAATGATATCGGACTTCGTGTATCCGATTGAACATATCTCACATCCAATCGAATATACATTATCCGGCGTGACAAAGCATCGTGGTAAAGGATTTTAACCTCTCAAAATAGAGGACCTTTAATCGCACTTATTAAGCCCATACGCTAATAACACGAGGCATATAAGAAAAAAAGACAACAATATCGGACTTCGTATACCCGATTGAACACATCTCACATTCAACCGAATATACATCATCCGGCGCGGCAAAGCATCATGGTAAAGGATTTTAACCTCTTAAAATAGAGGACCTTTAATCGCACTTACTAAGCCCATGCGCTTTATCTCATCATTACATAAACAAATAACATGCGGAAATCAAGTAGCGAATAATAAACAAATCAAAACAACATAAAATGAAATATGTGCTGTTTACTCAAGTGGTACATGGAGTTGTATCCCGAGTACAGATCATACTACCGTCCATTCGGAATCGGCTATGAAATTTTTGTCTGGGTTTCCATCCTATATACCACAAGAGGCGACACATTTTTCATTTTATTCAAGGGCCACAACATACATCATTCCATAATATATATATCTTCCATTTATCCAAGGGCCACAATCATGCACCAATAAACGACTCTCATGCGATAAAAATGAATAAAACAATTAAAACGATATATGGAAATAATAGGAAAAGTACCCTCAGGTCTAACCTTTTATGTCGACTTTCGGACTCGCGTTTCACGGCCGTCGGAAGGGCTATCACTCCGCAACTCTTCCGGTTCACTGGATTAACGTCTTAGCTCGCTGTTTTGCTATTTTCACTCTGTTTTGCTGCTGTTTTCTCTATATTTTATGGTCACTATTTCAAGTGTGTTAAGGCTACTGTTTTGGGTGTTTAGGGGACTGTTTTGGGCGGTTTCTGGACTGTTTTACTGGGCATTTTCAGGGTTAGTTCGGGGTAATTTCGGGACAGTTTAGGGACTGATTTGGTGCAGTTTTGATGGTGTTATACGGCAGTGGGCTATTGTTGGGCGTGAAGGACGTGGGTAGGCTGCATGTGAAGGGGATTTGTGGCGCTGAAGTGCTATGTGTTGAACGTGAGTGGATGGTGCTATAACGTGTTTAGGGCTGGTGTTTACGTGAATGGCCTGTGATGTGAGGGTGCAAGTGTGGCTGTTATGGGCAGTATACGTGAAGGCTTGTTACGTTTGAAGGCTGCGCTGAGTGTGGGGTATGTCAAGAAGGCGTGTGTTGCTGTTTTAGGGTGTATGCGTGAACGTGGAATATGCTGAGGGTGTGATGAGGCTAGTGACGAGTGGAGGGGTTGTTTCAGTGTGTGGCTAAACTGGGCTGTGGCAGGCTACGTGTTGATGAAAGGGGTTTTGATGAAGTTGAAGGCAATGCGTGGCTAGGTGAAGGCAGGTCATGTTGCTTTTTTGTGTTTTGAGTGAGGAGGGCGTGAAGGTTGAGGCAGTGGCTTGTTGATGAGTTGTTTTCTGTGTAAAGGCTTAGGGTTTATTTACTTTGTGCATGCCGTGTATGAGAGTTTCCTCTAGGGTGTTGGTTTGTGTTTTAGCCGCGTGAGATCTGTGGAGGGTTGAAGATTGTGTGTTATTTTTATAGAAGGAGGGAATGAATTAGGGTTTGCATGGTTTTTGAAAGGAAACAAAATCAATTATTGATGCATGTGTGGTATTTGATTTAAATAGTTTAGGCAAGGATATTTAATTTTTTGGTGGGAATTATATTAAATTGGTAGGTGATTTTTAAATTTGGTATGTAATTTTTTTAGATTAGGAATTTAATTTAAGTTAATTTAATTTGTGACATGTATTTTAAATGTTTTAATTATTTTTTTGGATTGGGCTTGGGTGAGATGGGCTTGGTGTAGTTTTGGGCCAAGGCTAAGGGTGTGTTTTAAAACGGAGGTCCAACAAGCGAACCCGAAGCTACTCCAGCAAATAAAATCTAACAAAAATACCGGTTCCCTTCCGACGTCCGTTTCCCGCGACTTCCACGACTTAAAAGGTAGTGTCTCCAAATGAGACTCATCATAGGGACTTATATGCAAAAATGCAGTGCCAACAGTCGCCCCCACTTTGATGGGACTTGTGCAGTGTGTGATAAGAGCAATCCTATCAAAGTTATGCAATGCATTTTTACTTACCTGGCTCGCCAGCTGCCACCTGACTTGCCTGCTGCTCCGCTGAGCTGATGATGCAATGGACCTCGATCCTGGGATGCATCCTAATAACTGCAACCGACAACGGGGGCCTCGATCCTGGGACGCATCCCAATACCGCTGAAAAATAGGCCTCGACCTTGGGACGCATCCCAAAAACTAAAGGTGCATGGGGCCAATAGCCCTGAGACGCAACCCGATAACTGCAATCGACAACGGGGGCTCACGGCCCTGGGACACATCCCATAACGTTGCCAAAAATGGGCCTCGACCCTGGGACGCATCCCCAAAACTAAAGTGAAGGGGGCCACGGCCCTGGGACGCATCCGAGATAACTGCAACGACAACGGGGGCTCACGGCCCTGGGATGCATCCCGATAACGTTGATATAAAATGGGCCTCGACCCTGGACTTGCATCCCAAGAACTTCTGATGTATGGGTTTAAGTAGGGGTTTGTTAGGGGCTGAATCCGGTAACGCAGCGGGGAAGCGGTGGAAAATCGTATTTTCCGATTTCAAAAATTTTTCTCGGATTAATTAAATAAATATTTATTTAAATTCCAATAATCAAATTATGAAATAAAATTCAATAAATCATATTTAAGTGAATTTACCAAATTACCCTTACTTTGGTATTTGTCCATTTTAGTCCGAAATTGATCTAATCAATTTTGAATGATTCTAAATCATTTCTAAGATGAACTTAGCATGTTCAAAACATCAAAACACCAAAGCAACCAAAATCCCCAAATTTTGACTCCAAAGCCGAGAGCACCATTCAAGGGTGGTGTTGTGCATTTTGTCATTTCATGCATCAAAACACATCAAGATGTAATCCAATGAACATGAAACTTTATATGCATCATACACACACAAATGCACAACATATATGAAAAGCCCCAAATTTGGAATTGGTCATGAACCCTAATTTTTCAATTTCCACAAATTGGACAAATTAGACCAAATACATTAAATCAATTACTTCAATCATCATTCTTCCATCCAATCCAAGTCTCAACACAATGAAACAACTCAAGATCAAATCTAGGTCATTTAAGAGTGGGTCAATAACTCTAGATTAGCAACATGGTTTCAAAAACCTTAAAAGAAAGTTTACAACTACAATAGTCACAACCTTCCTTCATCATACATGCTCAACACTTCATCAAACTTCCATCAACAAACACAAAGAATAAAGAAATAAATAATCTAAGAACATCACATGTTGAAACCTAGAACCTAAGGAACAATTTCCTCTCTAATAGCAAGTTTGAAAAACTTACTAAATTCCAAGCTTTCTTTAATCTTTCTTTCTTTCTCAAGTTGTCTTTCTTAAGTTTCTTCAATGGAGTCTCTTTTAGTAAAGTGTATTAGGTTAGAAATAAATGAAATGAAAAAACAATATATACTTGTGGCAAAATATGCCTTGGCCGAATTTGGCAAGCCAAATACACCAAATTCATTTCAATTTCTTTCACATTAATTTGATCAAGTTGATTAAATATCAAAAACACTTTATTAGATATTTAATTGGTCAACAAAGGCAACTTAATCATTTAAATCAAATATCCAAAGTTAAGATATTTATATTTTAATTAATTTAATCATTTAACAATTAAATAATTAATTAATTAATCAAATACAAATATATTAAATATATGTATAATATTTACATTAAATATTAAAACATATATTCATTTAGGATATAAGTCAAATAACTCATTTTGACTATTAATTAATGTGTATTTAAATTAATCAAGTATTAAATGTAAATACACAATAATTAGGCAAATGACTATCTAGTCCCTTTAGCACGTATCTTGCGTTTAACCTTTAAACGACTTTATAAATAATCAATATTATTTATTAATGTTGCTCTAGTGCTCTACGAGTATGTTTCATTATTGAGACTCTCTAGATTCAGGTATATCCGTCACGAAATCTAATTTCGTGTCCATAATCTATCCACCCGTAGATTATGACGATCACGGATAATCTCGCTGAACCATACAGGTCGAGGTCATGGGCAAATGTATAATTCCTCCGTCACAGGTATCCGGATAAATCCCAGAGATATAGATGTAAACGTCAAATCTCTATCGGGATTATCCAGTCGACTATTCTATTAGCAATCTCTAAAGAATGTTTAGAACTAGCTTCTAAACTTTACCACGGGCCCATGGTTTTATTGCTAATCATATGGACTACCTATGCTCTGATACACAGAACTGACGGATCCTATCTTGATACACATAGGACACCCTGAGGATCTGTCTACACCCAACGAACAGGCGGAGGTCTGATCTAAATAGATCGGTGACGTGACTGCCGTCTAAGTGTAGAAGATGTCTCATGTGCCCACAATGGCATCTCAAGTCTAAGAATCACAAGTGCTACTCAACCCAAGAAGATTCTTATTGACGCTGGTGTACCATCCATTAAGAATCTTCGGTGAGTCGTTCAGTGTTTATCCGCTATAAACACCTACACGTCTATACTAGTCTCCAAGACTTATGGTTCATTGAGAAACCATTGGAATCATATATTCCAGTATACGACATGTACCGGTCTCAACGGGTTTACTATACTGACCAAGTAGTGTAAACCTTGACCAGGAACTGTCTGAGAATGACAACGTCATGATACTACCTCAATGTCCGTTGCGACGCTTTTGCAACAGTACCATGACTAATCATTCTAAGGTCATTACGTCTTTACCATTTAAAAGATAGATTATATTATAGAAACTGCATATATTATTTATAATAATAATGTTTTACAGAAGTATTCAACAGAAATACAACCGGGAATTGGCGCTCTGAGCACCAACCCCAACAAAATCTCCCACTTGCTCTAGTGCCAATATCGATTGTATCTAATACCCATCGACTCCACGTGTTTATCAAACAACTTCGGAGGTATGGCCTTCGTCAGCGGGTCTGCTATTATCTTCACTCGGTACCTTGCACACGACAATATCCCCTCGCGACACGATCTCTCGAATGATGTGGTACTTGCGTTCCACATGCTTCGACTTCTGATGCGCCCTCGGTTCCTTTGCTTGCGCAATATTATCACAGTATAACGGAATCGCATTCTCGATACTTGGGACAACTCCCAATTCTGTGATAAAGTTCTTTATCCACACAGCCTCTTTTGCAGCTTCAGAAGCTGCAATATATTCCGCCTCAGTGGTGGAATCAGCTGTCGATCCCTGTTTGGAACTCTTCCAACAAACTGCACCTCCGTTAAGGGTAAAGACAAATCCAGATGTAGACTTTCTATCATCGGGATCCGATTGGAAATCGGAGTCTGTATACCCATTAACCTGCAGTTCGTTTCCTCCATAAACTATTAACTTATCCTTAGTACCTTTAAGATACTTTAGGATATGTTTAATGGCCATCCAATGGTCATTACCTGGATTGGACTGATATCGACTAGTTACGCTAACAGCGAAACTGATATCAGGCCTCGTACATAACATGGCATACATTATGCTACCCAAACACGAAGCATAAGGTTGGTTAGACATTCTAACCTTCTCATCTTCTGTTTGTGGACACATCTTCTTAGAAAGATGAATCCCATGTCTGAACGGTATGTTTGTTGTCTTACAGTTACCAAAACTATACCGTTCCAAGATCTTATCTATGTACGTTGATTGGGATAACCCAATCAGCCTCCTGTCTATCTCTATAGAGTTTTATCCCTAAAACATAGGAAGCTTCTCCCAGGTCCTTCATGGAGAAATTCTTACAGAGGTATGCTTTGACGCTTTGTAACATACCTAAATCATCCCAATGATTAGGATGTCATCAACATATAGGACTAAAAATACGACCATGCTCCCACTGGCCTTCTGATACACACAAGATTCTTCCGAATTCTTGAGAAAACCAGACGATCTAATAATCTCATCGAATCGAAGATTCCAACTTCGTGAAGCTTGTTTAAGTCCATAAATGGACTTCTTAAGCTTACATACCATACCCGAGGTTTCGCTGGACGTGAAACCTTCCGGCTGTTCCATATAGATTTCTTCATCAAGAAATCCATTTAGAAAAGCCGTTTTGACATCCATTTGCCAAATCTCGTAGTCATGATACGCAGCTATAGAAAGCAAAATCCGAATAGACTTAAGCATTGCAACGGTGAAAAAGTTTCATCGTAGTCGACGCCAGGTCGCTGCGTGTAACCTTTTGCTACCAGTCGGGCCTTGTAAGTTTCAACCTTACCGTCAGGCCCGCGCTTCCTCTTGTAAACCCATTTACAACCGATAGGAACAATTCCTTCGGGAAGCGGAATCAAGTCCCAAACTTGATTTTCATGCATTGAGTCTATCTCGGATTTCATGGCACTTTGCCATTTCACGGAGTCGATGTCCAACATCGATTCTCTATAGGTGAAAGGATCTGTCTTCAACTAAGAGAACATCCAGACTCTTTTCTTGTATCAAATACAAGCGTTCAGGAGGTCTAGATACCTTTCCGACCTACGGAGTGTGTGTGTTGAAGGTCCTTCATCTACTTGAACTTCAGGTTCCTCCGTTGGTTCGTTGTTTTCAGGTTGGACTTCATCAAGCTCAACCTGTCTATGATTACCACCTTCTGACAAAAATTCTACTTCTAGAAATTTTGCGAAGCGAGCTACGAACACATTTCGATGCTCGGTATCATAGAACAGATATCCCCTCGTATTCGAAGGATATCCAACAAACCTAAACTTTTGCCCTCGAGGCGAAAGCTTATCTTGCTGAGTCACCCTGACATAGGCAGGACAACCCCAAACCTTAATATAATTAAGATTTGGTCTCCTACCGAACCATATCTGATACGGAGTCGTAGGAACAGCTTTTGAAGGAATCTTATTCAAAAGATGTGCGGCTGTTAAGAGAGAGTAGCCCCATAAATAATAGGGCAAATCTGTGAAACTCAACATCGATCGGACCATATCCAATAAAGTCTGATTTCTCCTTTCAGATACACCATTGTGCTGTGGTGTACCTGGAGGAGTATATTGAGCGAGAATCCCATTCTCCTTCATATAATCCATGAACTCACCACTCATATATTCGCCGCCTCGATCTGATCGAAGGCATTTAATATATTTACCAGTTTGTTTTTCTACTTCATTTCGGAACTCTTTGAACTTTTCAAAGGTTTCCGATTTATGTCGCATCAAATACACATAACCGTACCGTGACAAATCATCGGTAAAGGTAACGAAGTACGAATAACCACTGTGAGCAGTTTGACTTAGTGGACCACATACATCAGAATGTACGAGTTCCAGTAAGTTAGTGGCGCGGTGTCCAACACCAGAAAATGGGGCTTTGGTCATCTTACCCTGAATACAGGATTCACAAGTTGGATAGGATTCAATGGTAAGATCTGATATCAAACCATTCCTAACCAATTGGGTAAGGCGTTTAACGCCAATGTGACCAAGTCTCATATGCCAAAGTTCAGTATTATTAATTACAGGTAAACTACGTTTATTAACTCCAGTATTTAATATATCTTTGAAGTTTGCAATGTATAATGACCATGCTGGTTTGGAAAACTAAGGATCTGAATATTATTTTTATCATATAAATACAAAGAACTATTCTTAATATTAATACAAAAGCCTTCTGTATCCAATACAAAAAGTGATATAATATTTGCGACACATCCCGGTACAAAATGACAGTCATATAACAAAAGTGTCCCATTCGGCAATGAGATCTCGCATACTCCCACTGCAACTGCATCCAAAGAGTCTCCACTCCCGAATCGCAACTGCATCTCTCCAGGCTTCAGTTCTACTTTCCTTCAGCACCTGCAACGAATTGCAAATGTGAATGGGACAAGCAGAATCTAAAATCCAGCTGGATGTAACGGCTTCACAAGCCAAAGATAAATCAATAACTGGAAAAATAAAAGTACCTGATGTAGAAGCTCTGTCTCTCCTCAGCTGGGCAATGTAATCAGGACAGTTCATCTTCCAGTGCCCGACTTTGCCGCAGTGGTGGCATTTGTCTTCAGAAGCCCTTTTGGGCTTTGCAATCTTCGCCTGTTGTGAGGACCAAAAGCCTTCTTCTTCTTCTTGCCTTTCTTGTTCTTTCCCTTGGACCATCCTTGGGAAGAAGCCAACGAAAGAGAAGTAGTTCTAGGAGGGCGAGTCGGTACTCCCTTCTTAAGGTCCTCTTCTGCCGTGAGCAACATCCTATGTAGCTCCTGGTAGGTACAGACAGTCCCGTGCATGTTGAAGTACATCACGAACTGGCGAAATGAAGCTGGTAGTGAACCAAGAATGACACTCCTACCGAGAATGTCATTCAAGATGAGATTATGTTGCCTCAATTGATCGATCAAATCGATCATCTGAAGAACATGTGGGCTAACACTTTGCCCCTCATCCAGACGCGCATGGAACAGTTCCATGGCGACTTTGTGAACAATCACTTGTTCTTGGTTCTCAAACGATTGTCTCAATCGCGTCATCATACTATAGGAATCTAGCATACCATAGTACTGTTGCTTGAGTTTCGGAGACAGTGAACTAAGGATGTATGATTTAACCCTTAAATCATCATCCTTCCAAGTTTCAAAAACTTGGCGTTCCTCCTCCGAAGCATCCGCACCCACTGCAAGGGGCAACGGACCCTCAAGAACATAACCCAGCTTTTCGGAATCGAGGACAATCCTCAAATCCAATTCCCAGTCTGCAAAGTTCTCAGCGCCTTTCAGTTTGTTCGCATCAAGCATACGCGCAAACTGATTTGTGGATTGTGCCGCCATCGCCAATCTATCATATAGATCACAAAAAAACGGTTAGTTAGCAGAAATAAGCAGTTTCATATAATATCAAAAGCATAAACTAGATCATGGATTTTTAATCTAATATGCCCCTCCCACTAAATCATGCAATACTGTAATCCCAAAACAGAATACAATATTTAATAATTAAATTAAATACTAATAGTGAAAAGTGGATCCCGTGAATATATTTCGGCTCACAGCAGAGGCACGGTCTCGCCTACGTATATTCATCAGGTAGACAACTCATTTGTCAATCATTCATTAATGACTCCTAAGTATCCGGTCCTGGCCGTTTCTCGTTGTCGCTGCGAAGGCAGGCCCACAAGGAGACGTACCAAGGTTAAACTCGTCAATGATAAACTCAAGTTACTTACGTAATCCTGACAGCAGCTAGGGCACGTTCAGAATTCCGCTTTTACTTGAATTTACCTAGTATCTGATATACATCCGGTATAAATAAATCTTTATCGGCTACATCCTCACAGCAGAGGCACGGTCTCGGATGTAGTCACAAAGAAGTATTCATAAACCGTATTGACAAGACGGACCATATAACATGCATCAATACATAATTACATTCAAACCTTATTAATAGGGATTTTCCGCTAAGTGTCATACACCCTAAATCTAACCAATTTAGATCATAATAAGCATGCATAAAGTCAAGAAAACATGATTAAACATTGATTCAATGAAGGCTAATCATATTAGGTGGCCTAGAATCAGACTCGCTCTGATACCATTTTGTAGGGGTTTGTTAGGGGCTGAATCCGGTAACGCAGCGGAAGCGGTGGAAAATCGTATTTTCCGATTTCAAAACTTTTTCTCGGATTAATTAAATAAACATATTTATTTAATATTCCAATAATCAAATTATGAAATAAAATTCAATAAATCATATTTAAGTGAATTTACCAAATTACCCTTACTTTGATATTTTGTCCATTTTAGTCCGAAATTGATCTAATCAATTTTGAATGATTCTAAATCATTTCTAAGATGAACTTAGCATATTCAAAACATCAAAACACCAAAGCAACCAAAATCCCCAAATTTTGACTCCAAAGCCGAGAGCACCATTCAAGGGGGGTTTGTGCATTTTGTCATTTCATGCATCAAAACACATCAAGATGTAATCCAATGAACATGAAACTTTATATGCATCATATACACACACAAATGCACAACATATATGAAAAGCCCCAAATTTGGAATTGGTCATGAACCCTAATTTTACAATTTCCACAAATTGGACAAATTAGACCAAATACATTAAATCAATTACTTCAATCATCATTCTTCCATCCAATCCAAGTCTCAACACAATGAAACAACTCAAGATCAAATCTAGGTCATTTAAGAGTGGGTCAATAACTCTAGATTAGCAACATGGTTCAAAAACCTTAAAAGAAAGTTTACAACTACAATAGTCACAACCTTCTTTCATCATACATGCTCAACACTTCTATCAAACTTCCATCAACAAAAACACAAAGAAATAAAGAAATAAATAATCTAAGAACATCACATGTTGAAGCCTAGAACCTAAGGAACAATTTCCTCTCTAATAGCAAGTTTGAAAAACTTACTAAATTCCAAGCTTTCTTTAATCTTTCTTTCTTTCTCAAGCTTTCTTTAAGTTTCTTCAATGGAGTCTCTTTTAGTAAAGTGTATTAGGTTAGAAATAAAATGAAATGAAAAAACAATATATACTTGTGGCAAAATATGCCTTGGCCGAATTTGGCTAAGCCAAATACACCAAATTCATTTCAATTTTATTTCACATTAATTTGATCAAGTTGATTAAATATCCAAAAACACTTTATTAGATATTTATAACTTGGTCAACAAAGGCAACTTAATCATTTAAATCAAATATCCAAAGTTAAGATATTTATATTTTAATTAATTTAATCATTTAACAATTAAATAATTAATTAATTAATTAAATACAAATATATTAAATATATGTATAATATTTACATTAAATATTAAATACATATATTCATATAGGATATTAGTCAAATAACTCATTTTGATTATTAATTAATGTGTATTTAAATTAATCAAGTATTAATTGTAAATACACAATAATTAGGCAAATGACTATCTAGTCCCTTTAGCACGTATCTTGCGTTTAACCTTTAAACGAATTTATAAATAATCAATATTATTTATTAATGTTGCTCTAGTGCTCTACGAGTATGTTTCATTATTGAGACTCTCTAGATTCAGGTATATCCGTCACGAAATCTAATTTCGTGTCCATAATCTATCCACCCATAGATTATGACGATCACGGATAATCTCGCTGAACCATACAGGTCGAGGTCATGGCAAATGTATAATTCCTCCGTCACAGGTATCCGGATAAATCCCAGAGATATAGATGTAAACGTCAAATCTCTATCGGGATTATCCAGTCGACTATTCTATTAGCAATCTCTAAAAGAATGTTTAGAACTAGCTTCTAAACCTTACCACGGGCCCATGGTTTTATCTGATTGCTAATCATATGGACTACCTATGCTCTGATACACAGAACTAACGGATCCTATCTTGATACACATAGGACACCCTGAGGATCTGTCTACACCCAACGAACAGGCGGAGGTCTGATCTAAATAGATCGGTGACGTGACTGCCGTCTAAGTGTAGAAGATGTCTCATGTGCCCACAATGGCATCTCAAGTCTAAGAATCACAAGTGCTACTCAACCCAAGAAGATTCTTATTGACGTTGGTGTACCATCCATTAAGAATCTTCGGTGAGTCGTTCAGTGTTTATCCGCTATAAACACCTACACATCTATACTAGTCTCCAAGACTTATGGTTCATTGAGAAACCATTGGAATCAAATATTCCAGTATACGACATGTATCTGTCTCAACGGGTTTACTATACTGACCAAGTAGTGTAAACCTTGACCAGGAACTGTCTGAGAATGACAACGTCATGATACTACCCAATGTCCGTTGCGACGCTTTTGCAACAGTATCATGACTAATCATTCTAAGGTCATTACGTCTTTACCATTTAATAAGATAGATTATATTATAGAAACTGCATATATTATTTATAATAATAATGTTTTACAGAAGTATTCAACAGAAATACAACCGGGAATTGGCGCTCTGAGCACCAACCCCAACATTTACAACCATGGGACGCATCCCCAAAAATGCTGATACTGAAGAAGTGGGTTACAACCCTGGGTCGTATCCCCAAAACCACTGATATGATGAAGTGGGCCTCAACCATGGGACGCATCCTCAAACTGCTGATGAAATATGGGCCTCAACTTTGGGACGCATCCCCAAAACTGCTGATACAGAAGAAGTGGGTACAACCCTCAGACGCATCCCCAAAACTGCTGATACTGATGAAGTGGGTTACAACCCTGGGACGGATCCCCAAAATTACTGATATGATGTGGGCCTCGACCCTAAGACGCATCCCCAAAACTGTTGATGCTGAAGAAGTGGGTACAACCCTAGGACGCATCCCCAAAACTGCTGATACTGATGAAGTGGGTTACAACCCTGGGACGCATCTCCAAACTGCTACTGATGCTGATGTGGGTCTCGACCCTGGGACTCATCCCTAAAACTGATACTGATGCTGCTGCGGGCCTCGACCTTGGGACTCATCCCTAAACTGATGCTGATGCTGATGTGGGTCTCGACCCTGAGACTCATCACCAAAACTGATACCGATGCTGTTGCGGGCCTCAACCCTGTGACTCATCCCCAAAACTGATACTGATGATGACATAGGCCTCGGCCCTGAGACTCATCCCTGAAACTGATGCTGATGTGGGCCTCGACCCTGTGACTCATCCCCAAAAACTGATACTGATGTAGATGTGGGCCTCGCCCCAAACCGGTACTGATATGGGCCTCGCCCACAGACTGATACAGATGTGGGTCTCGCCCGCAGACTGATACTGATGTGGGCCTCGCCCGCATACTGATACTGATGTGGGTCTCGCCCCCAAACTGATACTGATGTGATGCGGGCCTCGCTCCCAGAGTGACATACCAAGCAGGACTGATTCTGATAAGGATGTGGGCCCCGCCCCCAGAGTGCCATACCCGGCAAGACTTATACTGATAACGATATGGGCCTCGCCCCCGAACTGTTACTGATATGGGCCTCGCCCCCAAAAAATGATACTGATATGGGCCTAGCCCCATACTGATACTGATATGGGTCTCGCCCCCATGCTGATACTGATGTGGGCCTCGCCCCAAACTGATACTGAAATGGGCCTCGCCCCCAGAGTGCCATACTCGACCAGACTAATAATGATAATGTGGGCTTCGCCCCAAGAGTGTCATACCCGGCAAGACTGATGCTGATACTAATGTGTCATTTCAATATATTAAATTGCCTCTCATTAGATAATCCTGATAGCTAGACATATTTTCGTCCTCAACGAATGCTTTCGCATCGAAACCTGATAACTTTCAAAGTACTTGATACACTCAACTCCGATCCTCTGAATAAGTGATCTGAACTAGACTCCTAGTGTGTGTGTGTCAGGGCTCTTTCGCAGTTTATTCCTTAAGTGAACTAACTCGATGATTTCATTTCAGAGAATCGGATCGGTGGGTCTAACCAAACTGGATGTCTTGATCACACTCTGTGATTACTTCATCATACTCAACATGATATGGTCTTCTTCTCTTTTCTTGTCTCTTTTTTTTTTTCATTTTTTTCATTTTTTTGACACACCTACCCTTTAAGGTAGCATTTCTCCTCATGGTGGTCCTAATACTCGCCCATGGGTAGCTTCACGCTTATCGGTTATAGGCGGTCTATTTTTCTTTTCTTTTCAGAGACTTTCTTTGTTCCCAACGATATCATATATCATAGCATAAGTAAACCAGGGTGGACATCCAGGCAAACGGTCATTCACCGATCCATCATCCCTTCGGCTAGTCATCTTGCCAACCACTCAGGTTTCCATTGTTGAGATCCCGTAATCAAGTGCTCGCGAGTCCAGCTGAGATCAATCCATTCAGAATACCAGATGAGAGCACGTCTCGCACTTATGGTTTCTAAAGCATCTCCCTACAGCAAACAATGTCATCATCGGACATATGTCTAACTATCAAAGATTTCTCTCTCTCATTTTTTCTCCTTTTTTTTTCACTCATTCCACATAATTCTTCCGTCATCTTCTGATAATGTGGGCTTCGCCCCTTGAGATCCATTCCCGAAACTCAAACTCAGATGGGCCTCAGCCCTGGGACTCCTCCCCAAAACTAGCACCAATGTAGGCCTCAACCCTCAGATTACTACCCGCCTCTGTCACCAATATGGGCCTCAGCCCTAGGATTATTACCCGAATCCGATACTGTGCTTTCGCTGTTTCTGAATGGCTTGTCTTTGCCGCTTTCTCTTTTCTTCTTCAAAACCTGTGAACACAAAACAAAACAAACACAAAATGAATGCAAAATGGGTTACGTGTATGCATGCATGTATGTGTTTCTTAACCCGTCGGGTTAGGTCTTCCGCCAATTCCCTTGGTGACTGCTTGGTCTTTTCTTCCTCAAGTAAAGTATTGTTTCAATCTGTCCACGTCGATCGGCTCGGTGAACTCATTCTCCTCTAAATCTGACAGTCTCACTGTCCCGTTTCCCATTGCTGAATGGTTATCCTGTCTTTTCTGCTTGCTTCTTCCAAAAATTCACCAGTTTCGAAATATCGCTGAGTATCATAGTACCAAGGTTGAATACTTTCGTCAAATATACTTATGTTGTAGAGACTCAGGCAAGTTAACGAAATGAACATCTTTATTATCATTAAGAAAAGGTTCGAACAAATAGACAAAATCAATGTCTCTATTAATAAATGCTGGATCAGAACTGAATAAGATCTGGGAGACAAACATCTCCATAAATTGCAACTTTATCTTCCCTTGCTTTCTTATTTCCTTCGACCATCAATTTCTCCAGGTACAGTAGTTCCTCTTCCCATTCACTTCTCCCTTTTGCAACCTCCATCTCGTCACTGTCTGAGAAGTTTTCCCAAAGATCCTCTCTCTGCTTTATTTCACTTTTACCACTGTTGCCCCGTATCCCCGTGCAGGAACTTTGGTAGTTGTGGGTTTGGAAGACAAGATTGTCGGGTAGGCCGGAGTCAATCATGTGGGTAGGTGGAGGTTTTTGTGTATGTTGGCTTGTTCTTTTTTCGGGTTGGGTATTTTATGGGAGTCGATGAGGTCCTGGATCTCATGCCTAAGGCGGATGCAGTTATTAGTTTCATGGCCTCTTTGCTGGTGGTAGTGACAGTAAAGGTTTAGCTTAAGGTGGCGTGGTACAGGGTTTGGAAGTGGTCTGGGCTCTAAGGGAATTATGAGTCTTTGCATTTCCAGCTCTTTAAACACCTCTAATAAAGGTCTACCAAGTTTGGAGAATCGTCTGTTTCTAACAGGGGCAACCTCAGGGGAAGTGGGCTTGGTCTCCGAAGGTTCCCCGATGATCTTTCCATTCTGATTGTTCATCTCTATGTTATCGGCTATACGGAGTGCGGTCAAACTGGCCACAACATTAGTCAGAACTTGCAATATCTCAATAATTCCTGTTACTTTGGTCTCCAATTGATCCAGGCGGGATCCCTCGTTGGCTGACTCACTCATGTTGGGTGATGGTCTTCTGACAAGTCTTCCCCCAACCCAACGGGTATCTATGATGGCTTTTTAAAACACAAGGGGTTAGCATGACGCGTGTATGCATGAGTGCATGTCATGTATGCGATGTATGGAATAAATAAGCTTATAAAAGAATTTGCACTAATTGGCCCATTATCATTTTAAAGTGTTCAATCATATTATTGCGCGGTGCAAACTTGTCCCAGTTGAAATGGCCCAACAGGTTTACACTTCGCGATAACATAACCAAATAACTTCAAATGATAAAAGGCCTATACATAAAATGGCCCATCGGCATTTTAGAAGCCTTTGGCCCAACTGTCAAAGGACACGAACTCGTCCCAGTTTAAATGGCCCAACAATTTCACATCTCTTGACAAAAGGTCCAACTGGATCCAAATAACGATGGTCCAAAACACAAACATAACAAGGTAATTCAAGCATAAAGCAATAAGTTCTACAGAGTGGCCCACCAACATTTCAGAGGCTTTGGGCCTAATTGTCATAGGATATGAACTCGTCCCAGTTTAAATGACCCAACAAGTTCGCATTTCTGACAACAAGTCCAACTGCATCCAAATGAGGATGGTCCACAAGTACAAGGAAATAGTTGCTATAGGTCATACAACCCCGGTCTACTTGTGGGTTCGTGGGAGTATAGACAAAGACTCTCACTGGCGAAGGATTGCCCACAACTAGGTCTCCCCACTCAAGGGTTCGAGCGACCAAGTGAGCGCACCTTTTTTATACCCTAAAGTATGTGCCAACAAGCTATGGTGTGTGACTGACTGTCAAATGGATTTCCCATTGTAGATTCCCCAGAGGGAGGGTGGAGCGAGGCTCTCTTAAGTACCCAAGCCTTTTAGGCTCTTATCGCTAGGTGTCATGAATAAACAACGAGTCCTCCAAATTAGTCCATCACAGTAGGCTACGAGTAGATGATTATCTAGGTGCCTGTAGGGGTTTTAGGGGCTAAATCCGGTAACACAGCGGAAGCGGTGGAAAATCAAATTTTCCAATTTCAAAACTTTTTCTCGGATTAATTAAATAAACATATTTATTTAATTATCCAATAATCAAATTATGAAACAAAAATTCAAATAAATCATATTTAAGTGAATTTACCGAATTGCCCTTACACTTGGTACTTTGTCCATTTTAGTCCGAAATTGATCAAATCAATTTTGAATGATTCTAAATCATTTCTAAGATGAACTTAGCATGTTCAAAACATCAAAACACTAAAACAACCAAAATCCCCAATTATGACTCACTTGGCCGAATGCTCCCAATGGTGGGCAATTTGTGCATTTTGTCATTTCATGCATCAAAACACATCAAGATGTAATCCAATGAACATGAAACTTTATATGCATCATATACACACCCAAATGCACAAAATATATGAAAAGCCCCAAATTTGGAATTGGTCATGGACCCTAATTTTTCAATTTCTTCAAATTGGACAAATTAGACCAAATTGGTTAAATCCAACACTTCAATCGTGTTTCTTCCATCCAATCAAAGTCTCAACACAATGAAACAACTCAAGATCAAATCTAGGTCATCTAAGAGTGGGTCAAAAACTCTAGATTAGCAACAAGGTTTCCAAAACCTTAAAAGAAAGCTTATAACTACAATAGTCACAATCTTCCTTCATCACACATGCTCAACACTTTCACCAAAACTTCCATCATCAAAAAAAACAAGGAATAAAGAAAGAAATAACCTAAGAACATCATATGTTAAAGCCTAGATCCTAAGGAACATTTTCCTTTCTAATAGTAAGTTGGAAAAACTTACTAAAAATCAAGCTTTCTTTGGTTTCTTCTTTCTTTCTCACAAGCTTCCTTTGGTTTCCATTAATGGAGTTTTCTTTTAAAGTGTATTAGGTTAACAATAAAATGAAATGAAAAACAATATATAATTGGACCAAATCCACCTTGGCCGAATTTCACCAAATGAAACACAAGTCTTGTAATTTGATTTTTCATTTCACTTTCATTTGTTCAACTTGGTTAAATATCTAAAACAACTTTAAAGATATTTAATTAAGTCAAAAAAGGCAACTAAGAAAAAATATAACTCTTATATTTATAAAGTGTATGGCCGAATTTGTCTATAATTAAAGGAAAATGATATTTCAATTTTTCAAACAATTTTGAACAAATATCTTAAGAAGTCAAAATCAATTTGACAACCTTTTCCTTTAATGTAAAGTCAAACATTAAACACTTATAATCATTTCCTAACTTTATCATTTGGTAAGATATTTATATTTTAATTATATTAATCATTTAACAATTAAATAATTAATTAAATACAAATATCTCAAATATATGTATTATATTTACTTTAAATATCTCAAATACATATATTGATGATATATGTCAAATACCTTTATTTGACTATTTATTAATGTGTATTTAATAATATCATATATTAAATACAAATACACATTAATTAGGAAATGACGGTTCGGCCCGTTCGCATGTATTTTTCGTTTAACGTTTAAACGATTTATAAATAATCATCATTATTCATAACATACATATAGCAGTGACACTTCCCAATGTCAATTACAAACTAACTTTGTAACTGTGTACTGCATTATATATTATCGGGCCTTTGTCTAATATATACATATCACTAAACCACATTTAGTTTCAATCTAATCGTAATCAGATCGAATACGTATATAAAAACAAGAGGTGCAACCATAAATAAGTAATATTATGGAATAAGGGGATGTTCGTATTCATGAGTCAGACATAAATACGGTCCGGATTGGTGCTCTGAGCACCAACCCCAACAATTTCTCACACTTGCTCTAGTGCCAATCCACGGTATCATATACACGTCTCAATGTGCATCATATGCACATGGCCCTCAAAAGCTCACCAGTACTTAAGAGGCAAGAAACAAGTCCGCTATGAAATATTGAGTTTGTCAAACAAACTCCATCGTTTCCCATAGTTAGCATCATTCATATTTTGTAGAATCTAAATTATACATTAATATGACACTGATGTTATATCAGTATTATGCTACAACTACTAAGTTGTCCAAGTATTTATGGATCAAATCCAAAATTCTATATGGACAACCGCAAGCACAACACCAATATAAAACTTCTAATTTATAAGGTCACTATACAACTTCATAAGTCAATACTTCATAAGTTGCATCTAATTCTACTCAGTTAGTAGAATCCTTCGTGACACTCCCATTGCATCTTTTGTGACTCTTTATGACGTAGACTGTCTAACGTTATAATTAGTCTCAAAACTAATATGACCCTAATGGTTGCAGACGGTATTCTCCATGAATTAGAAACTCGTTCTTAATATCTCAAAGATAACAAAAAACGTGTTTTATGATCCATCATATGGTCTATATGATATCAAAATAATTCGTAACAATTACGATTAAATCGATATCTACAATCGCACATTATAAAGCATTTATTATGTCATCATCAAATGAGATATAAGATTGATTAGACATTCTAATCAATATCTATTTCGAAAAAGGAATCATCATTTACGAAAGATGAATACTTTATATAAGACACACAATAACTGTCCAACAGTTATACTAACTGTCATACATATAGCCTAGTTATGTCCTTTATTAGATCATATCTAATGTACGAATAATAGGAGTATCTCACAAGTCTCCAAGTTTTATATCATATATAAAACTTTATATCAAATATAACAGAGACTACTCCCACTGCTTTCACGGAGTAAAGAAGACTTAGGTAATTCTTTTACCTTACAAACATCTCATTATTACCATAATAATGACAATGTCGTTAATATATATATAACACTAGAAAGTAATTTGCACGCTCCCACTAACCCTTTTATCACATATGTATTCTATATACTTTGACAAGATCAGACAATCTGACGATATCAAAAATAGAGAACACATATTTCTGGAAGACTTATCCGAGTCTACAATAGGCTCTATAAGCTTAGCACAAAACTGCGATCTAAACAGAACACAAACACTAAGGCCATTCCAGAATGAACTCTTCAAATAAAGAAATCACAACTGATCTCTTATCTGAATAAGTCATTCAAAAACGCCATTTTGCATTCTTTAGTTAAAATGTACAGTTTCATATTAACATTAACCAATATATCTCTAATTGTTCATTTAGTGTGACTAGAGATAAGTTTTCTCAGAATCTACAATAGATTGCTGAGTATAACTTTTCTCACTGTCATACTGTAAAGGTCAAACCTTTAATAAGCTCACAATGCTTTCGCTGCGCAAACAATTAGCACATTTTATGAACTAATTCATAATGAAAGCTTAATCTAGTTCAAAACTTGATCATAGTAAGCTACGAACAATCTTAGATCTATGGTTCAATGGTGAACTTCCAGAATCGATATCAAATATCGCTTCCATTATAAGTCATAGGATAATTTTTCTTCAATAAGAAAACAACAGAACCATTAAGTATCAAATACTCGTGAATGATTCTGTTATCCTATTGGACTTGTACGGAAGATGTATAAGGGTTGTTTCATCTTATTAATTACGTAGTTCCATTTATAATTTATCATTCTCACATTTGACTTCAATAAGTCAAGTCTTTTCTACAATAGTTAACATCTGATGTTACACACCAAGTAATAAAACGATTTTATTACTTAGAATCGTATGAAAGATATTCTATTAAATAGAATACAATAATCTATTAAACAGAATAAACGATAAACTTTTACTTATACCTCCGAGGTGTAAGTAATTTCCATTATATAACTATTATATAAAAGAAAGATTGAAATCTCAAACTTTTCAAGATTCAAATTTTCTACCTATACATATCATATATGCAACTGTAGAAAATAATGGAACATTAATTAAAGAGATGAATTATTGTTACTGGAGTATAACCCCAAGAGTATTGAAAATAATTCGGTAACATTCAATATCAGACGAATCAAATCATATAAGATTCGATTGCTCCCACTACTCAATTCCATCAAGATGGAATCGTGGAAGAACAATATTGAATATGAATCATATTCACTAAATAACCTTAGAACTAATTGCTTTAAATTCATACGTTTGATCGTATCAAAGATCTTTGAACAATTCAAAGACATGTAATGAATTTTGAGGATAGAATTCTCTAAAACCTTTAGATTGAATATATTTGAACAAGTCAAAAATGTTCAATTTACGTTTCATCAGAACAGGTTGAAATTTCTTGATACTTTCAAGACTTTCAATATGTGTTCCTTCAGAAACATGTAACTAAGTTATGACAATTCATCAACCAAGTTACGAAATAAAGAAAACTACCTTAAGCAATTATTATTTATTAAACTACATACATCCAATGTATCAGTTTAAATAAATTTGGTGGTCCAATGACAATCATTGGTTAAACGAGATCTTAATCACTTTCCTGAATACAATATTCATTAAATGGAAAAGGATGTGTGGTGTGATCTAGTATCAAACCATCTTTTACCATACAGAATAAACATCCAATGCTTAAGTGATTAAATTCATAAAGCACCGTTCTAAATTATTTACTTTTACCGAATAATTTTTCTTAATGTTTATCTTTACGTCAATGACACTACTAGTTATATTTAAAATATATAACAATTATTTATAAAGAACAAGTAACTATCCAATAGTCGCAAGTTCCGATATCAAATATCAAAACAATCGTTAACTAATATTTTAAATAACTAGACGGGAGATCTGGTATCCAATACCTATAGTTGTAGTATTGTGAAAATCGATATTTTCTATACATAACTATACACATCTCATTTCTTTAGTTTTACTATTTGCATTTAACTATTCACAATAATTATAAATAATTGATTAGCAAATTGTGTCGGACACATTACCTCTAAAGGTAGTTAAAGCTTAGAAACGTCATTACTAGATAAACAAATACCTAATAGGGCTTTCTTAATGCCAGTCAAGAATCTCGAGACATGAACTAATTCAAGTCAATTCTTACTGCATAAGAAACTATTCTCTCTAAAGTATTATATCCTAAAAGGGATATCTATCTAGATTATCTATCATGACTTAGAAACTAAGTCATTAACCATCTTTATCTTTGAAGAAAAACGGAACAATAGTTCCCGATGGTTTAGACCAATCTAATAATATCCTAGTCTAGTAGTATCTAGAACCTATTCTAGAATAACTGCAACCTAAAGTCAAGTCAAATAACATATCAAAATATGTGTGCAGTGAATTAAAAGTTTAATTCTATCTAATATAGATTAAGGAAAACAAACAAGCGGCTATTTCCATAATAATACACACTGCCTAAGTTAAGGAATTTTAAACTTAGCAGTGCCTCCCACTATTTTACGTAATACCGTAATCCCCAACGGAAAAACGAGAATTCAATAATTAAATTGAATTCCATAATGGGAAGAGGACCCCATGAATATATTTCGACTCACAGCAGAGGCACGGTCTCGCCTACGTATATTCACAGGTAGACAACTCATTGTCAATCACTCACTAGTGACTCCTTGGTTTCGGTCCTGGTCGTTTCTCGTTGTCGCTGCGAAGGCATGACCACAAGGAGACGTACCAAGGTTAAAATCGTCAATGATAAACTCAAGTTACTTGCGTAACCCTGACAGCTAGGGCACGTTCAGGATTCCGCTTTCGCTTGAATTTATCTAGTATCTAATATACATCCGGCATAAATAAATCTATATCGCTACACCCTCACAGCAGAGGCACGGTCTCGGATGTAGTAACGGAAAAATATTTATAAACCGTATTGACAAGACGGACCAAGAAACAAGTATTCCAAATACTAGTTACTATAAAACCTTATTAAGCGGGGATATTCCATTAAGTGTCATACACCCTAAATCTAATCAAATTAGATTATAACATGCATGTATAAATTCAAGAAAACATGATTAAACATTGAATAAAACAAGCTAATCATTTTATGGAGGCCTAGAATCATACTCGCTCTGATACCATTTTGTAGAGGTTTTAGGGGCTAAATCCAGTAACGCAGCAGAAGCGGTGGAAAATCAATTTTTCCGATTTCAAAACTTTTTCTCGGATTAATTAAATAAACATATTTATTTAATTATCCAATAATCAAATTATGAAACAAAAATTCAAATAAATCATATTTAAGTGAATTTACCGAATTGCCCTTACACTTGGTACTTTGTCCATTTTAGTCCGAAATTGATCAAATCAATTTTGAATTATTCTAAATCATTTCTAAGATGAACTTAGCATGTTCAAAACATCAAAACACCCAACACAACCAAAATCCCCAATTATGACTCACTTGGCCGAATGCTCCCAATGGTGGGCAATTTGTGCATTTTGTCATTTCATGCATCAAAACACATCAAGATGTAATCCAATGAACATGAAACTTTATATGCATCATATACACACCCAAATGCACAACATATATGAAAAGCCCCAAATTTGGAATTGGTCATGAACCCTAATTTTTCAATTTCTTCAAATTGGACAAATTAGACCAAATTGGTTAAATCCAACACTTCAATCATGTTTCTTCCATCCAATCAAAGTCTCAACACAATGAAACAACTCAAGATCAAATCTAGGTCATCTAAGAGTGGGTCAACAACTCTAGATTAGCAACAAGGTTTCCAAAACCTTAAAAGAAAGCTTATAACTACAATAGTCACAATCTTCCTTCATCACACATGCTCAACACTTTCACCAAAACTTCCATCATCAAAAACACAAGGAATAAAGAAAGAAATAACCTAAGAACATCATATGTTAAAGCCTAGATCCTAAGGAATATTTTCCTTTCTAATAGTAAGTTGGAAAAACTTACTAAAAATCAAGCTTTCTTTGGTATAAATAGATCGGTGACGTGACTGCCATCTAAGTGTGGAGGATGTCTCATACATCCATAGTGGTATCTCAAGTCGAAGGACCACTATGCTACTCAACCTGAGAAGATTCTTATTGACGTTGGTGTACCATCCATTAAGAATCTTCGGTGAGCCGTTCAGTGTTTATACACTATAAACACCCACACGTCTATACGAGTCTCTCCAGACTCATGGTTCATTGGGATAAACCGTCGGACCAAGTCTCGATATACGACATGTACTGGTCTCAACGGATTTGACTAACCGACCCGTGTTAGCAAATCTTGACCAGGAACTATGTTTGATAATATACATATAGCAGTGACACTTCCCAATGTCAATTACAAACTAACTTTGTAACTGTGTACTGCATTATATATTATCGGGCCTTTGTCTAATATATACATATCACTAAACCACATTTAGTTTCAATCTAATCATAATCAGATCGAATACGTATATAAAAACAAGAGGTGCAACCATAAATAAGTAATATTATGGAATAAGGGGATGTTCGTATTCATGAGTCAGACATAAATACGGTCCGGATCGGCGCTCTGAGCACCAACCCCAACAGTGCCTTCACAGCTTTTCCTTATAGAAAGGTAGTGAGTGAAGGAAGACACCAAACCATTACCTAGCCTTAAAAGTGCCTTTGATTAAACCCCTTTCAACCCACTATAGGAACGGTTAACTTAAAGCACAAATCATAATATTACAAGACATTATTTCGGGGCCGATTCTCTATCCCCAGTGGAGTCGCCCGACTGTGGGACACAGAAACTGGGCGGCGCATGCTGTTCTAGGCTCGCGGCTTAGTTGGGAGTACGGAGTAGCCCGCGGGGGACTAAATCGGAGAATAATGGAGTCGCCACCCGGTGTGAACCGGGAAAATGAGATTTAAGGCTGCACTCACCCCTTGCAAGGGAAGACCTCAAACCGTTGGGTTCAGAATGGTCCCTTACTTATGTCACTTGTAATGAAAGGATTTGTGCAATAATTTAGTCACGCCTAAGTAACACCTATTTCCAAGAGTATTATGCTTCTAAGTTCATATCCACGAAAACAAAACTTACACCTAAATTTGCATACATCTTACATCTAAGTCTGCATGCTCGAAAGTGAATCAAAGTAACGACAAACATACAACTTCATACGCATATTGTATTCATGAAAGCGCAAGCGCACACTAATCACACAAACGCACATAAAAGCGAATCATATAATGGCAAACATGTAATTTCATAAACATACCATACTTATACATGCGGAAACATAAACAAATAGCCATTACATATTCATGCGTAAATAAGAGAGTCAACTAGGTAAGTAATGCAAAAAAGACAATTAAGGAGGCAATTAAGCATTAAAGTAAACATGTTATGATGTGATGCAAAAGAAGATAACTAATATTGACACAAACACACACGTGGGCATTTTTCCAAGTGGTACGTGGAATTGTATCCCGAGTACAGATCATACTACCGTCCATTCGGAATCGGCTATGAAATTTATGTCCGTGTTTCCATCATATATACCATGAGAAATAATGCCTAAATGCTATCATAACATGGATATACGAGTGACAATAGATCAAGCTAAGACAAGGGTAGATGATGCAATCAATGGATGGAAGACGCGGCAAATATCGTGGTAAAGGTAGCCTTTTAGGTTTTTTTTCCCCCAAATAGAGAACCTTTTAGTCCAATATAATAAGCCCATGCGCTTTTCATTACAATGCGTACAAAGATAAAGATAACTATATGGAACTTCGTAATGCATGCGTAAATAAAGCAATGATGTGCAAAAGGATAAATGACATAGTAAGAAGCGCGGCAAAACATCGTGGTAAAGGCTTTTAACCCCTTGACTTAGAGGACCTTTAATCCCACATACTAAGCCCATGCGCAAACAACACAATACATATATAAAAAAGTAAAGACAATGATATCGGACTTCGTGTATCCGATTGAACATATCTCACATCCAATCGAATATACATTATCCGGCGCTGAAAAGCATCGTGGTAAAGGATTTTAACCTCTCAAAATAGAGGACCTTTAATCGCACTTACTAAGCCCATACGCTAATAACACGATGCATATAAGAAATAAGACAACAATATCGGACTTCGTATACCCGTGAACATATCTCACATTCAACGAATATACATCATCCGGCGCGGTAAAGCATCGTGGTAAAGGATTTTAATCTCAAAATAGAGGACCTTTAATCGCACTTACTAAGCCCATGCGCAACCAACACAATACATATATAAAAAGTAAAGACAATGATATCAGACTTCGTGTATCCGATTGAACATATCTCACATCCAATATACATTATCCGACGCGGTAAAGCATCGTGGTAAAGGATTTTAACCTCTCAAAATAGAGGATCTTTAATCGCACTTACTAAGCCCATACGCTAATAACACGAGGCATATAAGAAATAAAGACAATAATATCGGACTTCGTATACCCGATTGAACATATCTCACATTCAACCGAATATACATCATCCGGCGCGGCAAAGAATCATGGTAAAGGATTTTAACCTCTCAAAATAGAGGACCTTTAATTGCACTTACTAAGCCCATGCGCTTTATCTCATCATTACATAAACAAATAACATACGAAAATCAAGTAGCGAATAATAAACAAATCAAAACAACATAAAATGAAATATCCGCCGTTTACTCAAGTGGTACGTGGAGTTGTATCCCGAGTACAGATCATACTACCGTCCATTCGGAATCGACTATGAAATTTATGTCCGGGTTTCCATCCTATATACCACAAGAGGCGACACATTTTTCATTTTATTCAAGGGCCACAACATACATCATTCCATAATACATATATCTTCCATTTATCCAAGGGCCACAATCATGCACCAATAAACGACTCTCATGCGATAAAAATGAATAAAACAATTAAAAAGATAGATGGAAATAATAGGAAAAGTACCCTCAGGTCTAACCTTTTATGTCGACTTTCGGACTCGCGTTTCACGGCCGTCGGAAGGGCTATCACTCCGTAACTCTTTCGGTTAACTGGATTAACGTCTTAGCTCGCTGTTTTGCTGTTTTCACTCCGTTTTGCTGATGTTTTCTCTATATTTTCTGGTCACTGTTTCAGGTGTGTTAAGGCTACTATTTTGGGTGTTTAGGGACTGTTTTGGGCGGTTTCTGGACTGTTTTACTGGGCATTTTCTGGGTTAGTTCGGGGTAATTTCGGGACAGTTTAGGGACTGATTTGGTGCAGTTTTGATGGTGTTATACGGCAGTGGGCTATTGTTGGGCGTGAAGGACGTGGGTAGGCTGCACGTGAAGGGGATTTGTGGCTCTGAAGTGCTATGTGTTGAACGTGAGTGGAGGGCGCTATAACGTGTTTAGGGCTGGTGTTTACGTGAATGGCATCTGATGTGAGGGTGCAAGTGTGGCTGTTATGGGCAGTATGCGTGAAGGCTTGTTACGTTTGAAGGTTGCGCTGAATGTGGGGTATGTCAAGAAGGCGTGTGTTGCTGCTTTAGGGTGTATGCATGAACGTGGAGTATGCTGAGGGTGTGATGAGGCTAGTGACGAGTGGATGGGTTGTTTCAGTGTGTGGCTAAACTAGGTTGTGGCAGGCTACGTGTTGATGAAAGGGGTTTTGATGAAGTTGAAGGCAATGCGTGGCTAGGTGAATGCAGTTCATGTTGCTTATTTGTGTTTTGAGTGAGGGGGGCGTGAAGGTTGAGGCAGTGGCTTGTTGATGCGTTGTTTGATGTGTAAAGGCTTAGGGTTTATTTACTTTGTGCATGCCGTGTATGAGAGTTTCCTCTAAGGTGTTTGTTTGTGTTTTAGCCGCGTGAGATCTGTGGAGGGTTGAAGATTGTGTGTTGTTTTTATAGAAGGATGGAATGAATTAGGGTTTGCATGGTTTTTGAAAGGAAACAAAATCAATTATTGATGCATGTGTGGTATTTGATTTAAATAGTTTAGGCAAGGATATTTATTTTTTTGGTGGGAATTATATTAAATTGGTAGGTGATTTTTAAATTTGGTATGTAATTTTTTTAGATTAGGAATTTAATTTAAGTTAATTTAATTTGTGACATGTATTTTAAATGTTTTAATTATTTTTTTGGTTTGGGCTTGGGTGAGATGGGCTTGGTGTAGTTTTGGACCAAGGCTAAGGGTGTGTTTTAAAACGGAGGTCCAACAAGCGAACCCGAATGTAGGACACAGGACCTGGGCGACGCCGCTCCTAGTCTCGCGGCCTAGTTTGGGAAGTACTGAATAACATGGAGTCGCCCCCCGGTGTGAACCGGGACAAAGATTTAAGGCCGCACTCACCCCTCGCAAGGAAGACCTCAAACCGTTGGGTTCGGAATGGTCCCTTACTCATGTCACTTGTAATGAAAGGATTTATGTAATAATTTAATCAAGCTTAAGTAACACTTATTTCCAAGAGTATCATGCTTCTAAATTCTCATGTGTAAAATAAAACTTTGTACGCATTTCGCATATATCTTACATTTAAATTTGCATGTTAACATATATCAAGATAGCAACTAACATACGACTTTACTTGCATATCACATTCAGGAAAACACAAGCACACATATTAACCATACAAGCACACATGTTAACCATACAAGCACGCATATGGGCACTTTTCCAAGTGGTACGTGGAATTGTAGCCCAAGTACAGACCGCACTACCGTCCATTCGGAATCGACTACGGAATTTACGTCTGGTTTCCATCCGATATACCGCAAGAAATAATACTCAAATGTTATCATGACACAAGCATATGAATTGTAATACATCAACATATTTGCATTTATAACATGTGGAGATAGCCACTAGGGAAACTATGCATGAAATCTAATGAAGATGACTCGATTCAGTGGGTGCGCGTTCGTGTAGCGTTCGTAAACGCGTTCGAACGGTAAACAGAAGGTTCACGTTCGTGTAGCGTCCGAGAACGCGATCGAACGGAACCAGACCTGATGCATTATGAAACTAAGACAGTGGGTGCGCGTTCGTGTAGCGTTCGTAAACGCGTTCGAACGGAAAACAGAAGGTTCACGTTCGTATGGCGTTTGTTAACGCGTTCGAACGGAAATGAGACAGAATGCTCACGTTCGTATGGCGTTTGTTAACGCGTTCGAACGTAAATGAGACCTGACACATGATAAGGCAAAAACACATGCGCGTTCGAGTTGCGTTCGTAAACGCGTTCGAACGGGAACAGACCTGATGCATGAAATGGGACGCAATACATGAACACAAAATAAAAGGGCGCGGCGAAGTACTGCCGTAAAGGTGACCTTTTGGGGCTCTTGATCTCTTAAAGAGAGGACCTTTAGACCAACATACTAAGCCCATGCGCATCACATCACACATACAAGAATATAACCAATCATATCAACCAAGTATGCCCGATTGAACACATCTTACATCCAATCTGAACACACATCAACCGGCGCGGCAAAGCATCGTGGTAACGGTTTTAACCCCTCCCCATAAGGGATCTTTCATTCCACTTACTAGCCCATGCGCTTGATTGAACCATACATAAAAGATAATAATGTCAAACTAAGTATGCCCGATTGAACGTATCTCGCATCCAACCGAACACACATCAACCGGCGCGGCGAAGTAGTGTCACAAAGGTGGCATTTTCGGCTCTTTGTCTCCCAAATGGAGGACCTTTGGACTAACTCACTAAGCCCATGCGCTTGGTTGAATCATGCATAACTAAACAACATATTGAATTCAAGTAAAGAAAACTAAATAAACAAAAGCAACACAACAAAAGAAAGATAGTGCCGTTTACCCAAGCGGTACGTGGAGTTGTGGCCCGAGTACAGATCATATTACCGTCCATTCGGAATCAGCTATGAAATTTATGTCCGGGTTTCCATCCGATATACCGCGAGAGTTGACACATCTCTCATTCATCCAATACCCACAACATACATCATACACACAACGGATACCACAAATACAGAAAATATAATCAAAATAAATGACCAGAAAATAAAATGAGAATAAGTGTGAAAGATACCCTCAGGTCTAACCTTTTAAGCCGTCTCTCGGACTCGCGTTCCACGGAAATCGAAAGGGGGTAAAGCTCCGCAACTTTCTGGTCCACTGGTTCAACGTCCTAGCTCACTGCTTCGCTGTTTTGCTTACGGTTCGAACTCCGTTCTGCTCCTATTCGGCTTCTGTCTTGTTGCTCACTGCACGGGCCACCTATTTTAACGTTTTCAATAAACTATTCCAAGTTTGTGTGGGTTCTTAGTGCAATTATATGTGATTATTTTTGGGATTATCTATGCAGTTTTTATGTTACTGTTTTTTAAGGATTTGGGCTACTGTTTTAAGGTAATCTAGGAGGTTGTTTAGGCTTGTTTTAGGATTCGTCTAAGGGTGAGTTTGGTGCTTTAGATTCGGCTATGGAGGGTGGTTGTAGGTGCTTTGGATTCGACTATGGAAGGTGGTGACTTGTGGTGGTTTCTTTGTTTTCTTTCTTGTGTATGTGTGAAATGTTTTCTCTTTTGTTTAGTCTTGGGTGTGTAGAGAGAGTCTAGAGAGATTTCGAGAGAGTTTGGGTTTGAATTATATGTGTCCAAGAGAGGATAGCTTTGGTTAGGGGTTGTTTATATAGAGAAGGGTTAGGGTTGACAAGGGAAGGGATTTTGGCATTAAAGAGGGGATAGGATTTGGTGTTTAGCAAGGAAAGTCAAAGATTGAGGGGGGGACAAATTTGGTTTAGATTAGGAAGTCAAAACTTTTAAATTGGTGGATATCTTATTGAATTAGGAAGTCAAATATGTGATTGGCTTTAATTGGTTAAGATTGATTTTAATTAGGCAAATCTTATTTTTAGTTTTAGTATATAATATATTTGATTCATTTATATTAGGCATGATTTTATTTTATGTTTTATTTAATTGGTAAATGATTTAAATATTTTATTTAATGTTTAATATTTATTTATTTAATTTGGGATGTGTTTTATGGGCTTTGGGGGGCCAAATGGGCTGGGGTGTGAGGCTAGCAGCAAAACCAGAATTACCGGCTCCGTTCGAACGCCTCCTCGCACGCGGCACGAACGTCCGCAATCTGCACGAGGTTCGAACGGAGGAACGAACGCAACACCAACGAAGACAGTGAACTTGTGGAATGAACTTGATGACATACTTTTCTGAATTTCCCCTTCCGATATCCGTTTCCCGCGGCTTTCGTGACTCAAAAGGTAGTGCCTCCAAATGAGGCTCATCACCGGGTTTCACATGCGAAAATGCAATGCCTACACCGAAGCTACTCCAGCGAATAAAATCTAACAAAAATACCGGTTCCCTTTCGACGTCTGTTTCCCGCGACTTCCGCGACTTAAAAGGTAGTGTCTCCAAATGAGACTCATCATAGGGACTTATATGCAAAAATGCAGTGCCTACGGCGCCCTCAGGTCTTACCTTTCAAGTTGCTTTCTCGGAAGTGCGTTAGGCCGTCGCCGGAAGGATTAAAGCTGGTTCGCTGTTTGTTACTTCTGGTTCGCTGTTTCACTTGCTGTTTTACTATTTTATGCTTGTTGTTTGCTGTTTCCGTTTGCTATTTTGGTTGTTTTTAGGCTGTTATTTTGATGTTTTTGGCTGCTATTTTAGTTGTTTTTGGGCTGTTGTTTTTGCTATTTTTGGCTGCTGTTTTCTTCTATTTTTTCGATGGTTTTCTCATTATTTTTAGGCTGGTTGTTTTGGTTGTATTTTATGACTGTTTTCTTATATTTTTTCGGTGGTTTCTTCACTATTTTGGGGTGGTGTTTTATGATTTTGGTGCTGTTTTTGAGGGATGTTACAGTGGCTTGTTGGTTTGTATTCCTCGATAATGGAGTTGATGTGTGTGTTGTTTCTCGGTGATAAGGTATTTTGTGTGTGTTGTTTCGGTGATGGGGTTGCTGTTTTGTGGATTCGGTTTTGTTGTTGTTTGTTGTTTTAGTTTCGGTTTTGAGTGTTTGGTTTCAGTGATGCTAGGGTTATTTTGTGGTTGTTGTTGCCGTCCAACTTAGAAGAAGAAGAAAAGAAGCTTAGTTTTTTTTTTGTGATGGTTCACGCCTAAAGTCAGAAAAGAAAGCTCCCCTTTCAAGTTTGGTGATTGCTCATTTTTATAATGACAAGGGATCTCCAAATCATGGAAATAAATCACATTGATTTTGGGGAATATCTTATTTTGGGATACAATCACTTGTTAAATTGGATGGGATCTCAAAATCTCACTAAATTGGAAAGTGATTTGAGGGGATTTTAGCATGTGGAATGCATGGGATTTCATATCTTGTTAGATTGGAAAGTGGTTTGATGGGATTTGCACATGTGAATTACATGGGGGTTTTCCTTTATTTGGGCGTGCATAGTGGATTTCATGGGCCTTGGGCATGTGCTATATGGGCTTTGTGTGGTGTTTGGCGTGGGCATGGATTGTATGGGCTTTCATGGGTAGCAGGGGTTTTGGGCCGAGGCTAAGGTTTGAAACAGAAACTAACTAGGCAAATCTGAGGCTGGCTAGTGAGTCCGAATCTGATGAGGGGCTAATTTTGGAGGTTTTTCTTTCCTTTCAGCATTAGTTTCCCGCGACTTCCGCAACTTTTCAGGTAGTGCCTCCATACGAGGCTCATCATCGGGCTTATGTAAAAATGCAGTGTCTACAGTAACCCCATTGCTTTGATCTACCCCATATTTTGCTAATCACCACTACTGACTTGAGCGTCGGAGTGCCTACGGCATCCACCACACTGGTGGATAGTTACTTTGCGCTATTTTTTTTATTTTGCAGGATTGTCGGTGCTTCATCTTACGAAATATCGATTGTGAACTGAACACGAAATTCATCATTTACACAAAGTCGGTGACTATATACTCCTAACTAGAAAGCGAACCAACATGATACACATATTGTACATAAATTTTTTACAACAACATATAATTAATTTAATACATAACAAATAATAGGTAAATGAGCCTTCACAAAAGTCCTGTAAAACACCGTAGAATTCTTAGCCCTTAGAGTTAGATCTAACCATTTTACCTGTATCAAGTCTTTTATATGTTGAAGAAAAGACAATTATATCTGGAAGAAAACAGAAAAACACAAACCAACACAAATGTTGGAAATTTACCACCACAAAAAGTGGATCCACAGATCCACATATCATTAGTTCTCACAATTGAGTTGTGACATTTGTTAAATGTGGTATGAGCTAAGAACTCGACCCAAACTTGTGTTCGCTTGTCACTAACTCCCAAGCTGGGAATATCTCCCAACCCAACATGTTCTTGTTTTATTCAATTTTCTCTTTTATTTAATTCTTTCATTTCAACAATTTTTTTTTTATTTTTTTTTAATTTATTATTGGAAAATTATTATTTTTCTACTTGATAAATAATATAATTATCATTTTTTACGAAAATTTTGAAATCGTTCTATTTTTCATCCGAACTTTCAAATATGTCTATTTTTATTTTTATGAGATGTGAAATATATATATATATATATATATTTAATTAAAATGATAATTTATATAATTTTTACTTGATCATGTGAAGAAGTGAATATTTTCCAAAATATAAGTAAAAAGGAGAATTAATTTAAAATTTTTGAGATAAGCAAGTAAAAAATAATAATTTCCTATATCACCATAAAAATTTCAAGATTTCATGAAGTTTGAAGACTTCCAATTAGATCCGGCCATTATTCCGATTCAGAATCGAAACTGAACTGGTAGTAACCGGTCAATTTCGGTTCCACTGGTTCTAGTTACAGAATCGGAACTGGAACCGGACAGTTCCAATGGTTCGAACCGGATCGGTTGGAACCATTCAGTTCTAACTGGTTCCACAGTTCCAACCGGAACCGTACCATTCCAGTTGGAACCGTTGGGCCAGGTAGTAGGGAGCAACGACTCCCTGCTACTTATTATTTAATTTATTTAATATTTTTTGTAAAATTTAATTACTAAATTACCTTTAATAACATTAATAAAATGACTAATTTTAACGACAATTTAGGTATCACAAAAATAATCCAAAAATGTATAAATAAATGTCATTCTCCATTTTTTCAACACACTAATTCTCAATTCTCTCAATTTCTTTAATTCTCTCATTCTCAATTATCTCATCTTCAATTTCTCCTATTAATTTAATTTTACAATTCTTCAATATTAACAAACAATGGCAAGCTCATCTGAGAACACCATGTCCAATGTGCTAGCCCAAAAGAGCGGCCAAAGTATCGGTACACTGAAAAGAGAAGTTAAGTCTCGATCTTCTGATATTTTCAAAATTCATTTTCATTTAGTCGAGATTGAAAATGAAGGTTCAAGAGCAATATACAACTATTGTGGTGTATTTTACAAATTTATTGGTAGTAATGGCAATATGAATAAGCTATTGGATAAACATCATGCCGCTGAAATTGAACTTGATACAAACACAAACTCAAATGGACAGGTACGTTTCATCTAGTAGAGATACGAGTTCTTTAGATTTATTTAAATATTTTGATGCTAAATATAGAGAAGAATTTATTAAATTTACTTGTATGACACATCTTTCTTTAAGTTTTGGTGAAAAATTACTTTTACTAATTATGTTCGAAATGCTTTAAATCATACTGCTTGTAAAATGCTTAGAAATACAACAAAACGACAAATTTTTAAATTATACAAAAATAGTAAAATTATTTTAAATGAAATATTTAAAGATATTAAAGGTCGTCATTCTATTTGTGCTTATATTTTGAGTGATCATTGGCAAACACACTCATATATAGGTGTGATTTGTCATTAGATTGATGCATCATGCAACATGCAATAACGACTTATTACATTTAGAGTTTTTGATGAACATCATACTGCACAAAATATTTATAGAATGATTAAAGTAATTTTTGATGAATATGACTTATTAGGTAAAATTTTAATAATTGATTTTGACAATAAATCTGCAAATACTGCATCAATTAGAGATTTAAAAGAAATATACCAACCAAATTTGTGGGTCGATTTTTTCATGTTCGTTGCACATGCTATGTCTTTAATTTATTATTCAAGATGGTTTGACTTTTTTAGAACATCACATTAATCCTATTAAGATTGCACTTAATTGTATTTGGTCATATTCTAATGTCAGGAGAGAATGTGCCAAGTTTTGTAAATTAAATGATATTAAATCGATAAAATTTTCACGAGATATTCCGACTCGTTGGAATTCAACTTATTTTCTTTTATCTCACGCTTTTCAACTCATTAGCTAGTTAAAAGTGTTATATATTGAACATGTTGGGAAAAAAACTACATAATACAGAACTTTTAAAAGTTTTTAATGATGCTACAAATATTTTTAGTGGAATTTATTATCTTACAATAAATTTATTTCTTGTTGAATGTTTGAATATTGTTGGTACTCTATATAAGTGCTAAAAGTTCAAATATTAATGATATTGTTTTAATTGAAACTATTGCTGTTATGAAGAGAAAATGATCGACTTATTTTAAAGACATTCCATTAATTTATCTTATTGCCACCGTTTTTTAATCATAGATTTAAATTAGAAGGTTTGAATAGTGGCTAACAAACTTACTATGCATTTTTAGGAATAGATGATGAAATTAATATTAGAAAAAATAATAGATGAAATAAAAATTGATTTAATAGATTTATTTAATTATTATGTCAGTAGATATAACTTGCAATCATTAGGACAATCTAGTAGCGAACCTATAATAAATTCAAGATTTAGCGTATGTGATCGTTTGTTACTACAACGAATAAAACCAGAGGGATAACACGACTAACAATCCGGAATTAGATAATTATTTATCTACCAATTTCGAGTTTCCTCCTGAAAGTTTAGTAAGTAAAAATTTTCAAGTACTTGACTGGTGAAACCGGCATCAAAATGACTATCTTATTTTATCGATTATTACTAAATAGGTGGTGGCATCACCTATTTCCACCTTTGCGGTTGCACAAGCCTTCAACTTAAAAGATAATATTTTTTAAGCGAGACGATCTTCATCACATCCAAACACTTTAAAAGCAACAACATGTGTGTATGATTGGACCCGAGCTGATCTGAGGCAACAAAAAGATGCCACTGATGACTTTGAAGACTTGTTCGATAATGCATCTATAAGTGCAAGCGGAACGAGAGCTGAAAGATCAACAACATACAAGATAATAATGATGAGTAAATAATTATAATGATGAACTATATAAAAAATATAATGGAACTACGTGAGCTTTGATTCCTCTCACCCTTAGAGAATATGTAGGCAACTTAAGTTTTTAAAAATTTAAGTTCAAGCTGTTTATTTTATTTTTAATTTAAGTTTTTAATTTAATGTAATAAAAAATCAAATTAATAATTTCAAAAATCCCATTTTTAATTTTTTTTAAAAAATTAAAATTTTAAATTAATTAAAAAAATCCGGAATCGAATCGAAACCGTCCAATTCGATTTTGATTCCCGATTCCACATTCTTATAAAATCGGGAACGGGATGGTTTGATTCCGGTACCGAACCGAACCTTCAATTTTTTTAACTGAGATTTTTTTTTTTTTTTTTTTTTTTTGAAGAAGATAACACTCAACGAAAACAGGGGCGCAACGGAAGTTTTCCAAAAGACGAGAGAAGGTGCAGGTGGCGATCAGCCAGTGGAAAAGAATATCCAATGCAAAGTTCGTACGCGTTTATTATATAGACAAACAAATTAAAAAAAAAAAAATTAATTGGCCAACACACGGCTTTCACGTTGCTCTCTGTCAGGACAAACGAAGAGACTAACCCTACCACAAACCAATTCAATCCAATTGAAGTTTTGACACTTATACTAATCTTGAGTCTTGATGATTGAGCTGAGGTGAAAGTGAAGGTGAAGGTGAAGGTGAAGGTGAAGGTGAAGGTGAAGGTGAAGCTCATTATTATTCCTTTTTACTCCTTGCTATCTTTCTCTGCTTCCTGTTCGTTCAATTTTTCTCTTTCAGTTCCAACTAACGGCCTCGTGGCACGTGTGTAAAGTTCGTGGTATATTGGAGGAAGCAAAAAGAGGATAATATTGTTTATTATTATTATTATTATTAATATTATTTGTGTTTGTGGGGGTGGGTGTGAATAGTAGTGGTGGTGGTGGTAAGTAATTAGTAAAATAGAGATATATATACATATATATATAAGAGAAATGTCGATAGCAAAAGATCCAGAACAGGTGATAAAGATGAGAGGGGGATCAGTGTTGGGGAAAAGAACCATTCTCAAGAGCGACCATTTTCCTGGCTGCCAAAACAAACGCTTGACTCCTCAGATCGACGGCGCTCCCAATTACCGCCAGGTCAGTTCCTGTGAATTCTTGTCGCTAGTGTTTATTTTATCCCAACTTTCTACAAAGTTCTTGCATTTCCTTTGTCTGGCGCTTTCTTCATCTTCAATGACTTACTTAATCTTTAATTTGTATAACACCAATGATTTTATCTCACCTATTATATGCAATTTTCTCTTAAATGCTCGTAATTGTTTATTTCAATGTCTGTGCTTAATGCTTATTAATATATTACTTTATTTCTCTACTGTCGTCTAGTGGTCTTAGTTACTCTATCAAATTAATCTACTGAATAAAGTAGGAAATTTTGAGTAAAATGCATGTGTTTGGTGGAGTACAATTATATCTTTGGAATTGGGGATTGAAGATGCAGATTCTTGAATTTTTTTTCCCCTCTTGAAGAAGAAGTTGATCTCTAGCATAGTTTATGTTATGTGTTGCTTAAGGCTTTGACATGCTTTTTGTATATGGCATCTAAGCTTTTGTCTTGAAGTACTTGGATATGTAGCTTTTTTATCCTTACGAGCTAAGGTGCATTATTGTCTAAATATGTCTTTAAGTATGATTTCTGAGGCAGATGCTGTTCATGCTTGTTTAATCTTATGACAAAATGAATCCTCTTACAATTGTGAATTGCTTAATTACCCTTTTTGGGTCTCTTCTATGATTACTGTTAGGCCGACTCTTTACGTGTTCATGGTGTTGCGATTCCAACAATTGAGGGAATTCGAAATGTTCTTAAGCATATTGGTGCCCAAAAAGATGGAAAGAGAGTTCAGGTTCTTTGGATTAGCCTTCGTGAGGAACCGGTAAAATTTATTAGCATTCATGTTTTAATTGTTGATTAGTAGTGGTCACAATGCTATGATGTAGTTGATGATGTATGAAATATGTCTCATTATATTCCAAAAACCAAATAAAAATTACTGTCCAGTATTTCAAGAGAGATGAAGGATTTATTTTTGGAAGTATAGGGTATGAATAAGAAAGCCCCAATAATTTTTCGGCTGTGTCAAAAAATTCTAGATGTCAAAATATGAGTGGATGATTCACAATCATGTAAAGTTCTTGTAATTTTTTTAATCTGATAGAACCTACAGTTATGTTTTATTCTTGAGCCATTAACAATCATGTAATTTTAGGTAGTAACACTAATTTAACTACTCCTGATGGAATGTGCCTAATTCATATGGAGAATAACACTAGACTCATTTCTCATTGCAAACCTATAGCATTCACAGTCACCACTGTTTATTAGTCTGCCAACAACTAGACTCCATGGATGGTGAGTCGTCGTTCCTACTATCCTCAATAGATTCAATAATGTTGTTATCATGGATGTATTATGATGTATTGGTCTTAATATAGTTAACAGAGACCTCGTTCGATGAATCGTCAAAGTCAAGACGCTCAAGAAAATATAATCCTTACATAGGACACTAAGAGCTCTCAAAAGAAGAAAGACTCAGCTCTTATTCACTTACCTCATTTGTCAATCTTGGTGAACGCTTAGAACCGGAAGCTTGTTCTCCTCTTCAGACTGTAAAGGAATACACTGGCGTGATGATTGTTTTGTTGCTTATGCTAATAGTGGTGATGGTGCCATTTTGATCCAACACAATTTATTTTATACTCGACATTTATTGTTCCTATGTTTTGATGTCATTTCTCACTTTCTGAAATTGGAATGAGATTCGACTAAGTAGTATTGACATGAAATCATAAATGTCCAGAGATTCAAAAAGTTCTTATTTCATTGTTCGAGTGATTATTGTCTACCAGCTACGTAGGAGATGCATGTTAAAATTTATAACACAAACACTTATTGGACCTATAAACTTTGAATTGAAAAATGGTTTTGGTGTATTTTCAACAGTAGTGAAATTTTCCATATAGAAGAATTAATACCAACAATTTCAACTTTAGAATATTGATTTTGTTGACTGTGGTGAAACTTTTAAATGTAGTTTGATGTCCGATAATTTGATCAATGACTCGAGAGTCAATTTGTTTAAGTTTATTTGTTTTAATTTTTTTTTAGCATCATATATTTGATGCAGGTGGTGTATATTAATGGACGTCCCTTTGTTTTGCGTGATGTTGGGAGGCCCTTCTCCAATCTCGAATATACAGTATGTAATTCCATGGAAATTTCATCTAAACATATTGACAGATTTTCCACTTTTTAACATATATAATTTTCATACATATAATTTTTTTAAGCATATATTTTTTCATACATTAAGCATTTTTAATATTGCAATATTATGCTAGATTTTGATATTTTTGTTACTAAAGTGCATAATATATTTTTCATTGGTGAGGGATTAGTGACATGAATTATGAATATGATGAAAAGCATGAATTGGGTTTCTAAAGAATATTGAGATTAGATGAACGGTAGCATAACTCCAACATGTGTCCATGAACTACAATTTATTTTGGTAATTATGTCTTTGACCTGCTCCTGCTAATATTATGATATGCTATAATATGATGGATTTTATTAGTGGTTAGTGATCGGGTGATTCAGAAAGATTTTTGGAATTTGCAATCCCCACAAGTAATTATCGTATCTTTCATTTCTTGCGAACCAGTCATGTCTTTTTATTTTGAATTAGGGAATCAACAGGACAAGGGTTGAACAAATGGAGGCTCGATTGAAAGAAGATATTATGATGGAAGCTGCAAGGTACTTTTGGTCCAATGCCCTTTTAGTCTTTATTGTACTACAAACGTTCTTATTCATCTTTAGCACCAGTTATTCGTGTTTCTCATAATAGCAAATTTATTTTGGACACTTGACATAGCAGATTTGGAAATAAAATCCTTGTCACTGATGAACTGCCAGATGGTCAAATGGTGGACCAATGGGAACCAGTGTCGCTTGACTCTGTGAAGACGCCACTAGATGTATGATGCTTGGCCCTCACTTTATATTTTTGCTATTAGAAAATACAATTAGTTTTCCCAATTTTTGTTATGGTTGTAAACTTGTACTTTGGTGTAGGTGTATGAGGAATTGCTGGTAGAAGGTTACCTTGTTGATTATGAACGTGTTCCTGTAACTGATGAAAAATCACCAAAGGAGCAAGATTTCGATATCTTGGTGAGTTTTCATATTTTAGGTCTTATTTTAGAATTTAGTATTTGTAAGTCATTTTGTTATATGTTTTCAAGAGAACCAAGAGTTGCTCGTTTCATTCATTTTATTAGCTACATTCTATCGTATTTGATGTTAATATTTCGAGAAAGCACAAGGATTCTTTCTTCTTTGACTGTTCTTTTTTCTTTTTTTATTCCCCTCTCTCTCTCTGTGATGGGCAGACGTTTACGCATTCTTCCGATATCTGAGCAACTCATTTTGTGTCTTGCATCATTTCAATTTCCAAGAATATGTTCAGCGTGCGTTATCTAGACTTATAATAATGTCTCTCTTAATGGTGGTGGTTCTGCCACTAGCGCCCTGTACATTATGTAAAATTTTAAAACTGACTTTATGTTGGTTAATGAAGTCATGCATACTTATTTCCTGGATTTCATGTCATGCTGCTACAGTTACAGAATACAACCATTCAGAATATTCCTGGAAAAATATTATTCTCTTTCTTTATGTTTTCAGGTTGACAAAATTTCTCAAACCGACTTAAACACAGAGATAATTTTTAACTGTCAAATGGGACGTGGACGAACTACAACAGGAATGGTGATTGCAACGTTGGTTTACCTCAACCGAATTGGAGCTTCTGGTAACCTTGTTATTTCCTTTACTCAAACATACTACACCATTTTTCTATCGCTAAATATAGTTCACAACTATTATGTACTAACCATTTTTGCCATCTCTAAAAATATTCCATCACTATTTTCAGTATCATTTGAGCCAAGTTTTAAATTTCTTTATATATCTTTAGTTTATGTCCAAATGATTTCAGATTTTGGAAAATAATTTTTTCAGATTTTGGCATCTTTCATCGCTTACATCAAGCTATTTGATTGTTCATCTACTACTAAAGTTCTGCATATTTTAAATTTATCTTTTCAGTAATTTGATTTTGACAATGTTGATATCACGAGAAGGTAATTGTTTCCAAGTGTTGTGGTTGTTGCTGTTCTAAGCCCATCTGTTGTTCTTGGGATCGAAACTTGATTGGTATGTCAGGGAGCTGGAGGATTTCGCGTGTCTTGATGAGGCTGGGCAATTATATATATATATTGAAATAATAATAAATTGGTCGATCAAATGATCTAAAATCTCTTTATTGTCCATGACTCAGTCGGTTCGATCCATGCTTTCCTAAGCAGAAACTCTCCTTGTCACCATGGCCCATCTTAGATGTTGACAAGTTCATTAGTAGGTGTCTGAACATGCGCAGTAAGTAAAATAGTTAATTGTGGAAACCTGCTTCGTTCAATGAAAACTTTTCGTTGATTTATTTCCTATTGGATTTATCATCAATACATAGTGCTATCTTAGGGAGAAAATACTTTGTTGACTCTTTTAATGGGGAAAATAAGAAATATATTCAGGTTTGTGAAAATTATTTTAAATTTTGTTAAATTCGATTATACGATTAAAATATAAAAAATAGCATAAAGTTGACTATTCTGTCCGAAATACTTTTTCTCAAATAGTTTAAGCCAAAATAGGTGCTTGCTTAGTTAGTTAGCTTCTTGATCCCTTGACTATTCAAATAATTAATCACTACAAAATCCAGCATCGAACATGTGGAATACAAAAAACAATGATTTGGCCAGGCCACCCGAGTTCAAATCCAGGAGGAGGTGGGGGATGAGAAATCAATTTGGGCTTTTGCCCACCCTTATGTTTAAAATATAAACAAATAAAAGGGAGAAAGATCATGAAAAAGAAATATAACAAGCTATTGGAAATATGATTAGGTTTTCTTGTAACATAACACTGTTTTATAATGGCTACTTTTAAAATTTTATTTGTCTTATAATGGCGACTCTTGAAATTTTATGTCTGATTTACTAAATGAGTGTAATAGTTTCACTAAATGATTATGTATTCTATCTTATGTGGTGTGTTTACATACACAGGCATCCCAAGAACAAATTCAGTTGGCAGAGTTTTTGACTCTGGTTCTAATGTTGTTGATAATTTGCCGAATTCAGAGGAGGCAATTCGTAGAGGAGAATATGCTGTCATAAGAAGCTTGATACGAGTCTTAGAGGTACATACTACTAGCTCATCTTTCCCTTTATTGAGTATTTATCATTTTATTTAAGCTTTTTATTAATGAGTGAAATGACTTTAGGGTGGTGTCGAAGGCAAAAGACAAGTGGATAAAGTCATTGACAAGTGTGCCTCCATGCAGGTATGGTTCTTTAGATATTTCAAACCATTTAGTCATAGTTATTACCTAGGCGCACCTCTCATTTAGGTTCACTGTCAACCGTCTGGGTGGCTCAGCTCATATTCCTAGGCGCATGCCTCGCAATGCCTAGGCACAAAGCCCAAGGTGCACGCCTCTCAATGTTCTAAAATGTGCCGCCTAGGTGCGCTTAGGAGGAGCGTTTAGGTTCGGCAGCCTATGGCAGCCGCGTTTGGCCCCAAATCGTTGGGACCAGGCGCCGCCCATTTCGGCAAATTTTGACTGCAAAAATATCGGTCAATGGACATTGACCACCGTTGACCGACTCAGAATTCGAAATTGAAGCTGTTTTCTGATCGAATTTTACACCCTAATCCTAACCCTAACCTTAATTTTACAAAACTAACCAATTTTAAAAAATCATCAATTTGATGCATAAACCCTAAGTTAAAAAAAAAAAAAAACCTCTAATTTCTTCAATTTTTGTTTGTTTTGAATCAAATTGACCCTCTATATATCTTATACATTGCTCAAACAATATTTCTATATGATTAATTGGTCAAAATCATGTCAAATCTTAAACCTAATTATGTAAATTCTTTATTTCCGATTAATTTCCTAGGCCCCGCCTAGGCTCCCTAGGCGATGGGTCGCCGCTCAACTAGCGCCTAGCGTGGTTTAGAACACTAATGCCTCTCTAAAAAAATTGAATTTTGAAAAAGTGACATGAATTGCATATATCATATTATTTCACATATTATGAAGTTCAAAAGTTAAATGAGATAGATCAGTAGTAATAAATATTATATGAATTATGAATTTTGATAACTTTGAATCTTTAATTTTTTATTTTTTAAGTTATGACTTTTTTGTTTTTTCCATTTGATATGATGTTAATTTTAATTATTGAGTTGAAATTTGCAGGATAAATTTATTAAATACAATTTATATGAATTGTTCCAATTGAGAAATTAATATAAAGCTAAAAAAACGCGGGGTACGCCATGCGCCTCACTTGGATCAGTCGTGCGCCTCATATTGCGCCGGGCGCCTTGCTCCTTGCCCCATTAGGACCTCAACGCCTCAGTGTGCCTTGTGCCTATAACAACTACACATTTAGTTATAGCTTCTATGTTTTGTTCTAGATTTATGAGAGTTTGTCTGAGATAAATGTTTCTCCCACAATCTGTTTGCCTTCCTTGATTTATACAACATATTAAATTGTTTATGTATAAGGTTTATTTATTTATTTTTTATATATTTTGAATGGTTTATAAGGTTTATTTTTAATTTTCATTTTGTGGAGTTTCACCACATTAAAAGGTTTCTTTATATGAATTACAGAATTTACGTGAAGCAATTGCCACTTATCGAAATAGCATTCTACGTCAACCAGATGAGATGAAGAGGCAGGCTTCACTTTCTTTTTTCATGGAGTACTTAGAGAGATATTACTTCCTCATATGCTTCGCTGTATATATTCATACAGAGAGAGCAGCACTTCGCTCTAGTTCTTTTGGTCATAGTACTTTTGCTGACTGGATGAAAGCCAGGCCTGAGTTATATAGCATTATCCGCAGGTAGTTTCCTTTTCTTTTCAATCTATTTGTCTATCGAGACACACATACACATGCTCCGATTACTCTACCAAATTTTAATCCTAAAATAGTTGGAGTCAAGCAAGTCTTCTCACTCCTTTCTGCCTCATCTCCCATAAGTCTATCATTTCTTGAGAATTGAGATCTCTTTTCACTATGAACCAAATCATTTCACATCTTCCATTTCTGGTTTCCGCCCCTATCGCTTGAATCAAGTCACTCTTTAGTAGCGGAGCATCTACAGGTCTATGCTGCCCCTGATCAGTTGTTTAATATATAGTTTTTCCTATCATATTGCTTGACCCAAATAATGTCACTAGCGTCTGATTGTTTATAAAGTATTCACGTGTGATGCCAAATTTTCCATTCTGCCAATGAAAGTAATAGATGATACCGTACTATCTTAGGCATTGTTTAATATTGGCTTGTATTACTCTCTCTGATCTTGTGCCCTCTTGTAGGTTGCTCAGGAGAGATCCAATGGGTGCTCTTGGATATGCAAATATGAAGAAGCCATCCCTGATGAAAATGGCTGAATCTGCTGAGGGCCGCCCTCATGAGATGGGGGTTGTTGCTGCCCTGAGGAATGGGCAAGTACTAGGAAGTCAAACTGTTCTTAAAAGTGATCACTGTCCTGGTTGTCAAAACCAAAATTTACCAGAGAGAGTGGAGGGTGCACCCAATTTCAGGGAAGTTCCCGGGTTTCCAGTTTATGGAGTTGCAAATCCAACTATTGATGGTATTCGATCTGTCATTAGGAGGATTGGCCAATCTAAAGGTTCTTGCCCAGTGTTTTGGCATAATATGAGAGAAGAACCTGTTATCTACATCAATGGAAAGCCGTTTGTCCTCCGTGAAGTTGAAAGACCTTACAAAAATATGCTGGAGTATACGGTATATTAATTATTTTCTCCATACATATATAAACTTTGTTGAAGTGGAAGATTTACACAATATAGCATTATCTTCAGATTTGATTTACTCAACGCACTTCACTTGTATACATATCACAGTAAGATAACATTAGAAGTTATTATTAATAAAATACTACTATTATTTCTCTATGCTGTCAAAGGCGTAAGCATAGCAAAGCATTTTGGTAGTTCAACCCACCAAGGGTTGCCCAAATGTCGCTGGGTTGACTAATCAAACATGCGGAATTTTATGTAATATATAAGGGATCATAACTTACAATACCTAAGGCGCCACTCAAGTGTCACAGGCAGCTGTTTGAAAAATCTGCTCAAGTGCTGCATAGGTATCTCTAAATATATATAGGAGTGCCTTAATAAACAAACCAAGTCCATGTCCTGACAATTTTTGTTTGAATATGGAATGGTCTAATATGCAGTATTTTGTTTTCGTCCATGCGTGTGTATGTGTCTGCATTTTGTTAAAAAGAGTAAAGCTATCATAAAGTGCACTATATCTCATTGTTTGAATGTTTCATTGCAGTAAATCATATTCTTATTAGGACATGTTGAAGTGGTTTTGGCGATGTCTTAAAATAATGTAGAGTCGCACTGTCTAATATTGTCCAGCACCTTTTTGAGTGTTATTTTGTTTCTAACTGTTCTGAATTTCCCTCATTTTGTTCAGTCATAATCGGTGAAGTTGAATTTATGATATGTGCATTCAGGGAATTGATCGTGAGAGAGTTGAGAGAATGGAAGCTCGATTGAAAGAAGATATTTTGCGAGAAGCAGAAAGTTATGGTGGTGCTATTATGGTCATTCACGAAACAAATGATGGACAGATATTCGATGCTTGGGAACATGTGAGTTCTGATTCTGTTCAGACACCACTTGAGGTATTCAAATGCTTAGAAGATGATGGTTTTGCCATTAAGTATGGACGTGTGCCAATCACTGATGGAAAAGCTCCCAAGACTTCTGACTTTGACATGCTGGCTGTGAATATTGCTTCTGCTTCTAAGGATACCGCTTTTGTTTTCAATTGCCAGGTTAAAGATGTTACTCTTTAGTTGCTTCCGTTGTTTGTGTATGGAGGTGTTCACAATGTTTTTAAGTATTTGTCTGCTGTGGCTTTCTTTATTGCTTACATTTAGCTTCCTATTTATTTATGTTACAGATGGGTAGAGGAAGGACGACTACTGGCACTGTCATTGCTTGCCTTCTGAAGCTTCGAATTGATTCTGGGAGACCCATTAAAGTTCTATGTGATGATGTGACACATGAAGAGTTAGATAGTGGTAGCTCAAGTGGTGAAGAAAATGGAGGCAATGTTTCTGCATCAACCTCCAGTATTTCAAAAGTAAGAACTGAAGAAAAAGGCCGTGCATTTGGCATAGATGATATCCTGTTGTTGTGGAAGATAACAAGATTATTTGATAATGGAGTGGAATGCCGTGAGGCCTTAGATGCTATAATCGATAGATGTTCTGCTCTTCAGAACATACGCGAAGCTGTTCTACATTATAGAAAGGTATTTAATCAACAACATGTTGAGCCAAGGGTTAGGATGGTGGCACTGAACCGTGGCGCGGAGTACTTGGAGCGGTACTTCCGTTTAATTGCCTTTGCAGCATATCTTGGAAGTGAAGCATTTGATGGGTTTTGTGGACAAGGAGAATCCAGGATGACATTCAAAAGTTGGTTACGTCAAAGACCAGAAGTCCAAGCAATGAAATGGAGCATAAGATTAAGGCCTGGGCGTTTTCTTACTGTTCCTGTAGGTGTTATTTTTTTTAAAGGAATTAAAGTGATAAATAAATACATCCGTTTTTATTTCTGTTTGTTTTCAGACTTGAAAACATGCTTGTCTAACTAACTTCTTTTGGGTATGCAGGAAGAATTGAGAGCACCACAGGAATCCCAACATGGAGATGCAGTGATGGAGGCCATTGTCAAGGCTCGTAATGGTTCTGTTTTGGGGAAAGGCTCTATACTGAAAATGTACTTCTTTCCTGGTCAGCGAATTTCCAGCCACATACAAATTCACGGTGCACCACATGTTTACAAGGTATGTTTGGCTGTTATCAAACTGAATGTTTATTGCTACTCTTTCCAATATTTTTCTTGGAGTTGGTGAGCCAAAATATTGGTCATACTGTGACCATGATATAATCTTCAAATTTTGTCATATGCAACAGAACATTTGATATATGTGTGGGGTTGTAAAAGCCGGTATGGGATGATGAAGTCCCTATAGCATTCTGATTCTGGCTTGCCAAACTCTGGGAAATTTATAATTTTGATCACAGTTAATAATTGTCTAGATTTTTCGAAATAGTGATGTCTAAAATCTAGAATGATATTCTTGTCTCTCTTAGAACCTTTGTCTAATACCAGAATGACTGAATGTCCTCTCAATAGGAAAACTATAAAGCGATACACAACTATTCTCGGTAACTAATTGTACATGGTAACTAGCTATAGATTGCTGAAAATCTGCTCATTGATTCTGCTAGCTAAGGACTGCTAGCTAAGAAAGGGAAACTAAGTTGCACAAGGTTAATAGAAATAACAAGGAAATTAGTAGATTGTGGAAATTATAAATGCGATTTGATTGACTATGATCTACTGAACCTATTAACTTCTCCCCTCAAATCGATGCTGGATGATCAAGAATCATCAATTTGCCAATGAAAAACTTATGGCATGGGCGAGTCATAACCTTAGTAAAGACTTCAACAATCTAAAAATCAGTGTTGATATTAGGAAGAGTAATAACACTTCTATCATAAGCCTCATGAATGGAGTGGCAATCCACCTCAATATGACAAATTTCTGCCATTCCGAAGATTATTCCCTACATTCCCGTGTGCGTTAGCCTCTCCTGGAGCTTTTTTCCAATTTTATCGACGTGCTGGAGCCAACAGACGATCGTCCCCAATTACTCGTTGAGTTAAGTCCTTGTGTAAGAATGGGTTGATTCCTATTTGGGCTAGTAGCCCCCACTGTGCCTCCTGACCTAGTGGGTCTTGGACCGAATCCTAGCCCAGTAGATTTTTGCATCATCCCATTTGACTGCTCCAATTTTCCCCCACTTGGAGTCACCGTCTCCTTCAGCCACCCAGGAGCTCCCCCTGATCTTGGCGTGCCAACATCTCCCCCCATCTCCTCTTCGATCATTCGAACCAAATCAATAGCTCTCATCACATCCTTGGGCTCCAATAATCGCACTCGTCTCCAAATACCGTATTTCAACCCATTGAGGAAATAGCCCAAATATTGCTCCTCCGGCAGTTCATTCACTTGCGAAGCCAGCCGTTCAAACATACAGTAGTGTGCAGATGTTTGGAACAATTTTGGATCAATAAAACTTAACAATCAACTTCCATTAATGCAAAAAATAACAAAGTTACCAGATGGATAACCAACGTTCAGCAGGAGAATAAAAAAGAGAAACCCTCAAAATGGCACAAACGCCTCCAGCCCTCTGCTGGTGTTTCCCCCCAAAAGCTTGCATATGCAAAACTAATAATAATTGTCATATCCCCTCAAAGATATGCCTAACAACTTGTATTCAATCTCCTAACAAATTTCCCCTTTCTTTCGTTGCCTCCTGCTAGCTCAGCTACTAATTAGATTCTTTTCCAAATTCCTTCACACGTTCACCTTGCCTCCTTCTCCTCTCATAGTGTAGCTTGATTGGCGGCTTCATCACATTCTGGGAAGACTCAACACTTTTTGACATTGCACCCCCTGTAGGCCCTAGCCCAGCATCAGCTCCATCCAGCCCTTCTGATGACGTGAGGCCCCTAACAAAAACTAAGCTGTACAAGGTTAATAGAAATAACAAGGAAATGAGTAGATTGTGGAAAAATATAATGTGATTTGATTGACTATAGGATCTGCCAATCCTATTAACAACCGAAACACTAAAAGACTAGATCGTTTGAACTGCATCACAAGGGGTGGATTTAGTCCAAGATATACATTAAACACAAACAAAAATCTATATATACATGATATCTTGCAAGAATATTTCTACCTCCTTGCCCAATGATTGGTCAAAGGTCCACTTATTGTGTGGATCAGGTCATGCAATTTGGTTGTATTTTAGTTCTATTTAATGTGGAGATTAAGATCGTAAAAGGTTGTATGAAAAGCTTATCATTTTGTTATTAAGAAAGCAACTGTATGGTATCTCTTACTCATTAAAGCCAAAACTTCTATTTGCTTCAGGTGGATGGATACACTGTATATAGTATGGCAACTCCAACAATTGCTGGTGCTAAAGAGATGCTGGCTTATTTAGGTGCCAAGGCCAAAGCAGAAGGATCCATTTCTCAGAAAGTTATATTAACTGATCTGAGAGAGGAGGCTGTTGTTTACATTAATGGCACGCCATTTGTCCTTAGGGAGCTCAATAAACCTGTTGATACATTAAAGCATGTTGGAATTACTGGTCCTGTGGTGTGTCATCATTAACATGTTTTTTACTGTGAACAAAATTAGTTAGCCTAGTATGTTTCTCAGATTCTTTCTTTTAACTATTTTAAGGTGGAACACATGGAGGCACGGCTAAAAGAAGACATATTAATTGAGGTCAGACAGTCTGGTGGTCGAATGCTTTTACACCGTGAAGAATATATCCCAGCATCAAATCAGTCTGGCATCGTAGGATACTGGGAAAATATCTACGCAGAAGATGTGAAGACTCCTGCTGAAGTATATGCTTCTCTACAAGATGAGGGGTATAATATAACATATAGGAGGATACCATTAACGAGAGAAAGGGATGCTTTACCTTCTGATGTAGATGCGATCCAATACTGTAAAGATGAGTAAGTAACCATACCTATCTTGCATACTGTCAACAGGTGGCTTCTTATTTGGCATCCTAGCATATTGCGTGTGTTCATATCGTAGCTGGTGTTATTAAATGTGGCATACACTTGCTTAGATCAGTTTAAAGTATTGATTTATGAATTTTTAAGTAAATAAGTTAAAAAATAAGACTCGAGAAAAGTGTCATTGTCACTATAACTTCTTTAGAAAACCACCATGTTTAATGAAATTGTTTTGCTCTTGTTTCATAGTTTTTTATTTTTATGATTATTATTTCATCTCTTTCAGATACCAAGAAACGTGAATAGAATCTTATTGACAAGTTAAAAGGTTTTATTACGTGGAATTGCTTTAAAAGTTGGAATTAAGGGTTGTTTATTTCGCCGTAAATGCTTTTTCGGAAAATGTTTTTTTCCCCAATTTACGGCGTTTGGGACCCTTACGGAAAATTTGGACAACATCAATTGTTTTCCAATCAATGGTAATGTTTAACCATTTTTCGGAAATTAACTTTCGGAATATAAATCCTAAATCATTTTACGAAAAATATTTTTTTCTCTTCTCCAAAGCTTCCATAGCTCACATCTAAGTAGGGGTGTTCACTGGTCGGGTCAGGTTTTTTTAAATTTTCTTAAACCCGATCGGGTCGGGTCATGCGGGTTGGAGGACCCGAAATTTGAAAGTGCAACCCACACGGGTCGGGTAAAAAATGCAGGTCAGGTCTGGTCGGAAAAATTGCATAATAATTAATTTTATTATACAATTTTGATCAGATTTATAATTAAACCAAATTATGATAAATTAACTAGAGAGGAAAATGGGAAAATCACTAATTGCGGGTCGGGTCGGGTCAAGTCAAATCCAATTTTTTGAATTGAACCTGCAACCCGATCCGATTTTGCGGGTCTGGATGACCCAAATTTTTTTTTTTGATTTTGTAAACCCGATCGGGTCGGGTCGGGT